>JAJPUD010029373.1:0-13176 GCA_023553655.1 Myrmecobius fasciatus
TTTTGTTTTTCAGTGAACTGTTTTCTTTTTCCAATTCACCAGTCCTATTTTCCAGTTTTTGATATTTCTGTTGCCCTGATCTCAATTTATTTCCCCATTCTTCTTCTAGCTCTCTTTTGAGATTCTTAATGCAATCATCCAGGTAAACCTTCTGAAAGGGAGACCAACTTAAGTCTGCCTTTGTGGCTTCATCTGGGATTGTTTTCATAATGTCAGGATCTGGGGACTGTTCTATTTTTTCTCCATAAAAGCTTTCTATGGTGAGAGCTCTCTTCTGCTTCTTGCTCATGATTTAAAGTTGGGATATTGGTCAAAAGCCGAGAAAACTGCAACGATTTGTATTTGCCCTGGGGCAGTTTGCCGAGTTGACTTCCGGTCTGAGGCTGGTCCGGCTAGATTCGCACTAGGACCACGTTTTCAGCTGGTCTCGATCCACCTTTTTCTAAAGGCAGATCTGCCAAAGCACCTGCCCGCAAGCAGAGCAAAGTGGGCCAGGCGTCTCCCAGGGGCTTCCTGGGTGCCCAAAATCCGCCCCTCTATCGCAGCCCTGACTTCTGCCCGGGCTGGAGTCTGATTGTGACCAGCCGCCGATTTCCCCTGAGGCTAACCTTCTTCGGGGTTCTTTCACGGTAGATCTTTGATAGAAGTGCGTTGTAGTCCGAATGCTTGGAGGTGCTCTCACTTAGAAACCAGTTGGAAGGCTTACTTTGTCTGGGTTTGAGGAAATGTCCCGGGAGTTCACAGAGAAAGCTGTCTGCAGTTCGCCATCTTGGCTCCGCCCCCTGATGATTTTTTTTTAAAGAAAAGGTTGTTATTGCTGCTTTTTTGCTGGTGTATGTGTGTGTGTGTGTGTGTGCGTGTGTGTGTGTGTGTTGGAACATATTGGCAATCAGGGAAAATTTATATACCCCTTCTAAGAAAAATATTTTAAAGTAATAAATATATAGATAGATAGATAGATAGAAATGTAAAGGAAATCTATTTTTATAGAAATATAGCTATCAAATATTATTTAAAAATAATTCCATAGGCTCCAAGTTAAGACTGCCTCATTTAGGGGTGTAAGTTGAAGTAGAAAGAGCGCTTTGGAATTAAAAGACTTAAGTCCAAATCAGGGTTTATCCTTAGTAGCTATATGACCACGGATAGGCCAATTGACCCCTCTGAAGCCTTTTCCCCATACAAAAAATAATAATTTCATATATATCATCCACCTCACATGTCTGTCATGAAAATCAAATAAAATATTGATTTTAAAGTGCTGCTTGAGAGAACTAAAACATCTGCATGCCAGGAACTATTTATGAAGATTTCAGTGGTACATTTGAGGACTAGAACAGCAGTCTGAAAGACCTGAAGTCATATTGGGTCTCAATTGCTTACTGATGGTGTAATCACTCAGTTTCAATCTGCCTTAGTATCCTTAGATACTTAGAATCAGAGTGGTTTCTCAGTCCAAGTCCCATTTGGTCATTGTTTGGTTCCTAATTGACTCAAATTGAATGTAAATAGCAATCATTTCTGATTTGGTCAGAAACCCTAAGGGTTTTCCCCTTCCAAATTTATTTATTTGTTTAATTATTTAGTTTGGTTTTGTTTTTGTTTTATTTTGTTTTGTTTTTTGACTATGAAAGAGAATTTTTTTTTTTGCCTGGATTACTACCTAACTTTAATCACTGAATGGACCTAACTTTAATCACTGAATGGGTACAACCTCAGTCAACAGGTTTGAGACCTCAGCTTAAAAAGACCAAGGTATCCCACCTGCATCTAGAGCCATTTCCTATCACTGGACCAGATGGTTCTGGAGTGCAAAGTGAGGCAGGTGACTATATGCATATATATGTATATATATATATAGTTATAGTTATGATTAATGCTAGAGCCTGAGGGCATATGTTCAATACCAAGTGGGGACTCAATCTGATCCAAAGAGCAATGTTGAGAGAGTAGTTTCAGAGTCTGTAGGATCCAGTGAAACCTTTTTCATCACAGTTCTTTCTTCAGTTAAAGATTGCCTTAATCAAAAAATCATGCATGAGCCTAAAAAAATAAAATGGAAACTCCTCAAAGAAGACTTTATGTTTACATTTTGCTTTGATGCCAGTGTTTTAAATCAAATTTTTGTTTTGCATGAATTGGAGGGGAAATCAACATAGAAATATAGTGGTAACTTAGATTTTCTCTTTCTTGAGTTCCAGGGAACATAAAAAATATTTTATACAAGCAAACATATTCTCTTCTCAAATTCTTAAGAATCTTATGGATTTCTTTTCCTTACATTTGGTCTGGTCCAGCTGCATAACCCAGTTCCCCTGTTAAGCATCATTTCTTTATTATCATTTAACACATGTGGTCTTGGAATATAAGGTCTTGTGAAGGTCACTTCACTATCACTGATGATAAAATATATTATAAAGGAAATCTTCATTTTCTTCTTGCTATTTTATGTCAATGTCTGGTCTTTCTGTCAATCTCATATATGATTGCAATAGTTACAAGTTATAAAACCTAAGGCAAGTCACTAAGACACAGTTCCTTCAGCTGTAAAATGTAGATAATAATAATTGGAATGAGTCAAGTCGATGGTAAGAAAAAAATGAATCGGAGCAGGTAGGTAGCGCAGTGATTAGAGCAACAGCCCTGAAGTCAGGAGGACCTGAGTTCAAATCTGGTCTCAGACACTTTCTAGCTGTGTGACCCTGGGCAAGTCACTTAACCCCAATTGCCTCAGCAAAAAGCAAAAAAAAAAAGAAAGAAAAAATGAATCAATGTTTTTATAGATATTTAGGAACATTAAAGGGCTAAAAAAAATCAATCAATCATCATCATCATACTATCATCAAAGAATAATTTTATTTTCCCTAAGCTAGTGCAAAAGTCATTCATAGGACTCAATTTCATTGCTGCACAGGCCTGGAAATCACTTTATATATTCTCTTCACTTTAATCCTAAACAAGAAGCCTGTGATATGGGTATTTTTGTTATTCTTTTTTTACCAGAAGAAGCTGAGAATGAGTAACTTACCCAAAGTCATACTTGAGTACTGATCTTTTTTGAGAAAAAAAAAAAATGGAAGGTAACACAATTTCAAGAAATGTATAGAAATAAATCTACACACACATACACACACACACACATATACATCCAGAGAGAGAGAGAGAGAGAGAGAGAGAGAGAGAGAGAGAGAGAGAATTTATGTCTTTGTCTTTACTTCTAATTCATTTCTGCTACCAGCATTACCAAAGATTCTACTCAATGGAGGTTGATTTTCCATGGATCACAGAGTGACTAATTGAGACAAGACTAAGTTACAGAGTCCAGGCCTATGGTATTATCCACTGTGCAACCTAGTTGCCTCAAGAACAACTTATTCCCACATACAGCAGGCCTTTCTTTATTACTGCCCACATCAATATATGTCTGGCCTGTTTCCAATTCCCATGAGTATTTAGAAACCTGAGTAGTAAATGTGATGAATTAATTTTGGCTGATAAAGCTAATTTAAATTATTAGCCTTACAGGGACTAATTCAAATCAATTCAACAGGGTTTTATTGAGTGCTTTCAAAGTGTGAGGCACTGGGGACCATACAAAGATGAATACTACAGACTCCCTCTTCTCAAGAAAGAAAAATGCAATTGAAGGAAAAAAAAAGAAAAAAAAAGATAAGTTTTGGGAAACTTATTGTATGAGGTTTCCTGTAAAAGAGATATGGAGTACTGTGTGACCTTAGAGGAGGGAATAAAACACAGCTTCTATCTGAGAACCATACATTATATTCAGCTTTCTAGGAAAATATGCATTTTGTTTCTTAACTGATCTTTCTATGTCAAAAGCCAGAGTTAAGGATCAGAGGAAGTGAAGGTAGTAAGTCAAGGAGGGAGATTGGAAATGTTCCAAATTTTTACCATATCTATTCAAATTAAATGCATAAGCACCTACCTGATCCAGTTCTGAGGCTAATCTTGGCAGTATAGGGCAGTGGAAAGAGAATTGGTTCTGGGTTAAATTCCAGCTTTCATACTCATGTCTTATGTGGATATGCCTCTGTTTCCCTGGAATTTAGTTGACGTATAAGAGTATTGGACTAGATAATCTGTGAGGTCTTTTCAGGTCTAGATTGATGCTCCTTTGATGAAATATTGAGAAATGTGTCATAGAAAGAATGAATCTATGTCAATATTGGCAAATAAGAAAACTATAAGCTTTTTTTTTCAAGATTTACATTTATTGTCTAGGTAAAAAATGACAATCTTTGCCTCATTTCTTACCTAGTCTTAATCATTAAGTTGGCAGCTGCCTCAGTCAAACTGAGATTTCCTAAAAACTTTAACTTAAAAAAGCTAAGATCTCCCACTGCATCTGGATCTATCTCCAGTCCTCTTGATTTATATCTGGCCACTGGATCCAGATGCTTCCAAAGGAATAAGTGAGGCTGATGACTTTGCACAGCCCTCCCTCACTCAATCCAATTCAGTTGCATGTCATAGCATCACCTCCCTGATGTCTTCCAATTGATATTGTCTTCAGGAATGAAAGAAACACAACAAAAATGAGTATCTTAATATCTCTTGGGATCCTCATAGACCTATTGTGAGGATGAGATGCCATGAGGCATAAAAAGCACTTTATAAGTTCTAAAGGGTCATTTTGATTATTTATGGTTATTTTGACAAAAAGATTTATTTTTACATGAGTTTTACTTAGATAAAGTACTACATCAACTCTGATAATAAAATACATGAAAAGAGGCATAACCCATAAATAACTTCCTATAAACTGTCCTTTAATTCTTTGTTTTCATTGTAATGAACCATAATTGCCAAATCTGCATTCTATTTTCAGGAGCTACTGCCTAGGAGTCTAAGGCTGCCTTAAATGAAGCATGAAGGATTGCGGGAACTCAGAGGAGGGAATAAGAGAAAGCTTCCATTGTGAAAAAAAATGCTATATTTAACTCTCTAACTCAGGAAGCTAGAGGTATCACATATGGGCCACAGGTATCCAACATTATCAAGCATTTCCTTTAATATCATGAGATACTAAAATTAGAAATACAAGAGACTTTAGAGAAAATCTACTTGAATCCCCTCTTTCTATATAAGGACAGTGAGGTTTAAAGAGGAAAAAGGGCCTGCTTCAAATCAGATAGATGATAAGCAAAAGACTCCTTTAACATCTTAAATCCCTGCTTAAGCAAAGAGAGATAACTAGATAGAATTCATTTTCTTTGTCAGTAGAACCCATTCCTTTTAGTTTCTCAATAATATTAATTTTCTGCACCATAATAAATTGCAATGAAGCATGCAACCTTTTCAAATCTATTCTTTTTTTTTATTGTCAACACAGTGTACCACATTATTTCAGACCTTAAACATAATTAAATGTCAGAAAATGTCATGTGAGTTTTGTTTCAGCCATGATTTGTTAATTATTCTACTTGGATATTGTAAAAATCACTATCCATTATATAATATGTCCCGAGGATATCAAACTTTTACTAAATAAATTTTTTAAACAATTACTCTTTTAAGAGGCAATATGGTACAGTTAAAAAAATACTGGAATCAAGAAGTCTAGGTAGAAAATTTACATCTTATCTTGTTTTCCTTCTCAATGTAGTGCCTGGAGTGAAAAGGAGAATTTGGAATTCAAAATGCTTTTAAGGATAAAAATAAAGAATTAATAAAATTTAAAAGAAAGACAGAGCAAGAGAGAGACAGAGACAAAGATGAGTTCCACATCATTAAATAATGATTATATAAACATTGACAAACAAGTTATTCTTGCCTTTTGCTTTCATTTCAGGCCTATTAACTGCAATCCCATTCCAGATTGAATTCATCTTGTAACAAAGAAAAAAAAATCATGCATAATGTGTTAAATAGAATGGATGATGTATAATACTTTCTGAATAGTCTATCACTTCTTTGCCATTTGGGGCTGGTAATTATAGTTTGTTATCTTTTCTCTTGGATTTTTTACACTTTTTTCATTTCCTCAAAATTCAAATGGATCTTATATGTGGCAGATTATTTTGGAGCTTATCTCTATAAAATAAAGAGGAAAGCTAATTATTCCATCCTGAATAGTCCCAATATTGGAAAATAGGCATTGCTCATTATTTTTCAACTATTTTCTTCCTCTTCCCACAAAATTTGATTTATTCTCTATTGATTATCCTTGATTTCCTGCAGACCATTTGTATTAAGATCTTTGTGAACACAGATGAGAACTTGGGAAAAGACAATCTGAATGACATTGGAGTCCTCTCCCACCAGGCTTTCAAATCAAAGTTTTAGTTTAGTGAGGAGAAAGATGTGGACTACATAACTTGATATTATTCTGATTTTGATAAATTTATGTAAAATAGCAAGTGATAAGATTCTCCCTCTTATAGTTCCTCAGAAAATTAGTTGAAATAGAATTCTGATGATTCAAAAAGAAATTTTACTGTTTTCATCTTTTCACTTTCTTCTGCATAGCAAAACTAGTCAATAATACTCTATTTTTTTATTTTCTATTTACAAATAATGAAATGAATTAAAGCAGTTATGGGTACTCAAATTTTCTTTAAATTAAGGCATTATCAGTATTAAAGAAAACAAAAAAATGTAATTTTAAAGAAGATAGAAGATTTAGATTTAAACTTTCCATATACTTGCCTCAGAAATATGCGGGGAAATGGTAGAAGAGAGAAGAAATATTCCCATTCTTTTCCCATCTTCTACAGAGAAAATCTGCTCACATATGGTTCTACTTCAGTCATATTTCTCCTCAAGATCACCACAAGTAGAATGAGCAGAACTAGAAAGAAAGAAGTAGTGAATCAAAATACAGGAATATTGGTCATACCTCCATAGTGATCTCCATATCTGGTTTCTCTGACTTTTTATAAACTTTCCTGATCATAAAAACCTCATGATCCCTATGTTAATTGTCTTCCCTACACTCTTAATCAGTTAAAAGGAAAATTAAATTTAAAAATCTAGAGTAATGCAGACACACTTTTTTACAAAATTCATTATACTAGGTTTATTACAATTCTTCCTCTTTTTAACCTTCCAAGTGAAAAGAGAGTAGCTTCTTTTTAAGGTTCTGTCCCTCTTCCATCCACGTATCATGAATAGCCAAAATATTCCATTCTGGACAGCACAACACCTTCATCTTAGTATATATTTTTCCATGAACAACAGAGATATTGAGGGATAAACACACACACACACACACACACACACACACACACACAATTTAGAAGTATATACCAACAGAGATGAGTGAAGATTACATTGCCTCTGTCCTTGACCTTAGGTGGTTAGAATCCTGGAAAAAGTTAACACACATAAATATATACATAAACTAAATATGCATGAATATTCTGAAATGGATTTCAAAGAATGATTCCATCCACATTACTTCTGGACAGGAAGTCAGTCGGTTATCAAACTCCCACGCAGCATAAGACTAAGTAGCTCCCCCAAAAATCTCATCTATTTTTCCACACTCTAAAGATCCTCCATGGCTATTTAAACAAAAGAAGAATGATATATCTTCCTGTCCTCCTTATTGAAAAGTTGCAGACAATGATGAGAGGGAAGGCTATCTTGTTTTTTTCCTTTTCGAGATCCCTTGTCAGGTTTGAAAAACTTGCCATTAGAAGGAGTGTGGGGGAGTACATGGGAAGATGATTTACAAAATGTTTCCTGAAGCTTAAGTTCCCAGAATAAGTAAAAGGTTGAGCTGGCTATTATTTTGCTTGAAAAGGTTGATCTATTTCTTGCTCCAGGGACAGCACTGAGAAATAAAAACTTTTATTCAGGATAGGCAATTAGTCCAATTTGGCATTATTCTGCCTTTACCCTTAGCATGAAATTGGACAAAAAATATTCTCTTGCAGAAACTAAATCTCAACATCCAGTTCTAAATATATATTGCAATAAGAATAAAACATAGTGAAGACAGAAGCAATTCTATAATCTTAGCTATGATTTCAGGCAGAATCTCTCATGCTCTAACCTCTGGGTATCAGTAACTGCTACCCTGTTCATTGTTGGAATCACATTTATTTATAGCAGAACCTAATGACGAGCATAATAAGAATTAGGCTCTTAAAAAGGATTTCCAGCCAGAAGATTTCAGACTTATACAGGCCTATATTTCAAGTCACTTGAATTCCGCAAACTCCTAGTGTGATTTCTTATTATGACTTCATCTTGGAGGGCAAAGGAACCATAACATTGTGTCTTACTGTCCAATATTTTATGGCTTACCTTTTCTGATCAGTTTAAAATGTTGGGAGAAAATAAGGAAAGATGTCCTTTTTCTCCACTGCTTCCCTGTTGGCTAGTTTTGTTGTTCATTGCATCTTCTCTCAACTAATTAACTCTGCATATGCTAGGAATCTTTATGGAATATTTTCCCCATAACTTTTCAACTAAAAAAGTACATATTCTTGAGAATATTTGATATTCATTTTTAGATAAATACAGAACCCAAATTTGTGGACAACATCATAGAGAATAGTACTACAAATAAAACTGGCAATTAAAATGTTATGAAAAGTAGCAAATTTATAAGCACATTTAATGGACAATTCACATAAGGGAACTAAGAACTAGGTCTACATAAAATGAACAAAAGAATTGATATTTTATTAAAGCTTTTTTATTTTCAATATTCACTCACCCAAAACCTTGTGTTCTAATTTTTCCCTCCCTTCTCCCTATTCTCACCCCTAGATGGCAAGTAATCCAGTATATGTTAAACATGTAATTATTTTATACTTATTTTCACAATTATGCTGCACAAGAAAAATCAGATCAAAAAGGGGAAAATGAGAAAGAAAACACAATACAAACAAACAACAACAAAAAAGGGAAATACTATGCTGTGATTCACACTCAGTCCCCATAGTCCTCTGGGTGTAGATGGATTTCTTCACACTAAGACCATTGGAACTGACTTGAATCAACTTGCTGTTGAAAAGACCCATGTCCATCAGAATTGATCATCATATAATTTTGCTGTTGCCATGTACAAAATTCTCGTGGTTCTACTCACTTCACTTAGTCTCAATTCATGTATCTCCAGGCTCTCTGAAACAAAAAAAGTCCACTCTGAGTCCACCTATATGGGAAATAAGAAAACCATTCCTTCATTCTTTCACAGGTATAACAATTGCAAGGTTGATTAATTGGATCTTCACATGAATATGTATATATATATATATATATATATATATGTAATAGGTATATATATATATACCTATTTCCCTTGACTTTTAAAAATTTCTTATTTATATCTTTCTTTTTTAACTTATCCTTCTTTTGCTTACGTCAAAAAATTCTTTGTAACCAAAATCAAAACTCAAGTGTAACAATTGAGAGTATATTAAATGATCCATATCCAATGGTCAATTTCTGTTGTCTTGGTCTTTTAGAATAGAGAAATAGAAAGAAAATAAATTAATTAGGTATCTTAAAATTTTACCAACTTCCTCATGATGTCCTTGCATCATAATGTCCAAAGATCTCAGTGGTTTAAATTGCAGATATTAACAAGGATCCATCTCCATTCTCTTCCTCATTTTGTTGCCCCAAATTATTAAATACAAGAAATTTTGAGGCAAAAGTGTCTCATAGATTGTAAGAGACAAGCACCCCACCAAGAACTCTACTCACTTCCTAATTAATTTAGGAAAGATTTTATTTTATGGTCTTAGAAAAGTGGGTGTCTAAGCTAGTAGGCAAACCTTTGAAGTGCAAAAAGACAGTCTTTAACTCTCCTTCCCAAAATGCAAATCCCTCCCTGTTTTCCCCCTTTAGATGGTTACTATAGAGATTATAGCCTATAGGAAGATCCTAATTCCACTACAGGAGTTCACATCCCCACTCCTGATTACATATCCCATAAACTTTCACCTTATTTGGTCATAGTTCCTGATGACTATATTGGCAGTTCTTCCATATTTTTTGTTTTCTTTGTTCCATATCAACCTAATCACTATGTGCCAATTTTTAGGTTTTGGTTTCATTTCTCTACTTTAAGTTTCATTTCTCTTATTTTTTTTAATAACTCAATGAATAAAATAAAACCAAACTAAATTAAAATCTAGTATGCATGTATGGACTGAGTCAACTATTTTATCTTGTAGATTAGGAAAATGAAGTCCAGAGGAGTAAGATAAAATCATTTTGCTAAAGCTAGGCCCTAAGTTTCTAATATGTTTTTTTTTTTAACAAAATTGAGCATAATAGATATGCTTTGTATTCTAGATTCAAATCTTTTCTAAAACCTCTGCTGCTATTCCTGCTCTTACAGGCCTCTAAAAAATCCAGAAAATTCAGGAGAAAGGAGGAACATAGAGCAGTTTCATTAGCGGTAAAACAACAATTCCTTGTTTTAATTTTCACAATTGCAATTCCTTTCATCTTTGTAAATCCATTTCTATTTTTCTAAGAAAATTAAAATTAGGGATCTAAAATGAGTGGACATAATAGCATAATGTGAGTCATTAAGATTATTGTGTGATAATCAATGGGTGATAATAGATTGAAATATGGGATCCAGGTTAGATCAAGAGCATGATGATAGACATAGGCAGTCAGTGACTCTTTTACTTGAGCTTCAGTTGATAAATTTCATTCAATGAGCATAATCTTTTGGTTTATGCAAATTTGCTACCTGGCAACAACTCTGTGCTCTAAGTGATACATATCTCAGATAGAAAAACAAACAACACAAACATGTGTCACATCCATATAAGAAGTTGAAAATGTTTCACATACTGAAGTATATTTGTACATAAGCCTACTTTCTGAAATAAACTTTTTATAGTGTGTGTGTATGTGTATGTGTGTGTGTGTGTGTGTGTGTGTGTGTGTGTGTGAGGGGGAAGCCTCCATAGAATCTTTTGCCTGAATGAAGAGATCATAATATCAAAGTACTGACCACCACAAAGAAGGCTGTGGGAAACATCTCAAAAGGCAGATTTGGGTTCAGAAAAAACTAAGAAAACTTGATATACATTCACATTTCACCAAAGGCAAGTTATCCTTGTATTTATGTGGAAAACATAGGATTATCATTTGTAATCACAACTGTTATCTGAAATGTTTATATCTTTTTGATTTTTTAAAGAAAGAACCATCATTTACTTCATTGTTCTCTGAAGGAAAGGCATGAAGTAATATATTATTTTTAGAGGTCAAAAAGTGTAATGATAGGGAGGTATGGTAAAACAAAAGCAAAAGCAAACATATTATATTGTGATGACATCATATTTTGGGTTCCACTTTTAGTCACAGAACTCAATAATTGTGTGAAATTAATCACATCACAATCTCTAGAAACCTCTGGTTCTTCATAGGCAAAATAGCTTAGTTTGAAGGATTATTCTTTGGGGAGTGCTTTGGAAATCTTAAATTGCTATCAAAGTGACTTAAAAGGTTAAACATCAACTACCAAAAGAAAAAAAAATAGAACATTCAAGTGTTAAAACTTTCTTGCAAATAAAAGTTGAATTTATATTTCAGTAATTAATAGGGTCATTCAATTAGTTAAAAAGAGTTTACCTCAGTTCATTTTGCCCCTGGGGAATTCTTCTCCCTGCGGAGAAGAATACCTAATTCTTTCCTAGAGCAGAAGTTTAAGTAGCACCATTAAAAATTTATTTTTCTTATTAAAATCTAATGGAGAACAATATAAACAGAATCAAGAGAACAATATACAATAACTATAATTATGTATATTTTAAAAATAAAAATTAACACTAAACTGAACACTGATTATTATCGTAATAAATCATGGTAAATAATTATAACAATAATTATGGCATTGTTTCTTTTATGTTTAAATTGTCTTTTTGAATGAGATATTATTATTCCTTTTTTACAAATGACATAAATAATGTATAGTTGCATTGAATAGCTTGCTTAATGTTAGTATATGTTCAGTAATTTTGGCACCTATAATTATCCCTTACCTCTATGAATTTTTAATCTCATCTCTGTTTTCAGATTCTATACACTGTCTATATTACATCAGTTCCTTTGAATGTAAAATGGAATTAAAAATAGCATTTATTAGAGGTGGTGTTAAGAACAAATGATATATGTGTTAGGACACAAAAACCTTAAAATCAAATGCAGGAAGGCAGAAATAATAAATGCATTTTTTTCAGATCATGATGGAATAAAAATCACATGCAATATAAGGCCAGGAGAAAATAGAACAAAAAGCAATTGGAAACTACATAATTTTATCCTAAAGAATGAATGGGTGAAACAGCAAATTACAGACACAATTACTAATTTCATTCAAAAGAATGACAATAATGAGACAACATAAAAACATTTGTGGGATACAGCCAAAGCGGTAATAAGGGGAAATTTTATATCTCTAGATGCTTATTTGCATAAAATAGAAAAAGAGAAAATCAATGAATTGGGCCTGCAACTAAAAAAGCTAGAGAATGAACAAATTAAAAATGCCCAATCAAATACCAAACTTGAAATCCTAAAAATAAAAGGAGAGATTAGTAAAATTGAAAGTAAAAAAACTATTGAATTAATAAATAAAACTAAAAGTTGGTTTTATGAAAAAACCAACAAAATAGATAAACCTCTAGTTAATTTAATTAGAAAAAGGAAAGAGGAAAATCAAATTGTTAGTCTCAAAAATGAAAAGGGAGAACTTTCCACCAATGAAGAGGAAATTAGAGCAATAATCAGGAGTTACTTTGCCCAACTGTATGCCAATAAATTTGATAACCTAAGTGAAATGAAGGAATATCTACAAAAATATAGATTGCCCAGATTAACAGAAGAGGAAATAAATTACTTAAATAGTCCCATTTCAGAAAAAGAAATAGAACAAGTCATTAATCAACTCCCTAAGAAAAAATCCCCAGGACCAGATGGATTTACATGTGAATTCTACCAAACATTTAAAGAACAGTTAACTCCAATATTATACAAACTATTCGAAAAAATAGGGAATGAAGGACTCCTACCAAACTCCTTTTATGATACAGACATGGTACTGATACCTAAACCAGGTAAAACAAAAACAGAGAAAGAAAATTATAGACCAATCTCCTTAATGAATATTGATGCAAAAATCTTAAATAAAATATTAGCAAAGAGATTACAAAAAAATCATTCCCAGAATAA
>JAJPUD010029374.1:483-13943 GCA_023553655.1 Myrmecobius fasciatus
TTAGAATTTCCAATTTGGTATTTAATTGAGGGTTTTTAATTTGTACTTTTTCTACTTTTTTAAATAATAAGCCCAATTTGTTGAACTTTTCTTTCTCTATTTTATGCAAGTAAGCATCTAAAGATATAAAATTGCTTTTGGAATATCAAATTCCTGTCCCTTCCATTCTTTAAGGTGGAAGCTGCTAGGTCCTGGGTAATCCTAATCAAGGCTTCTTGGTATTTAATTTTTTTTTTCTTTCTTGGTCCTTGCAATATCTTTTACTTGGCATGGTAATGCTGAAATTTCACCCTGATATTCCTTGGGAATTTAATTTTGTGTTCTCTTTTAAGGGGTAATCAGTGAATTCTTTTGATGGCTATTTTACCTTATGATTCTAAAACATCAGGACAATTTTCTTTTATGATTTTCTTAAAGATGGTGTCTAGGCTGATACATTGTTGGTGCAACTGTGAACGGATCCAACCATTCTGGAGAGCAATTTGGAACTATGCTCAAAAAGTTATCAAACTGTGCATACCCTTTGACTCAGCAGTGTTTCTATTGGGCTTATATCACAAAGAGATCTTAAAGGAAGGAAAGGGCCCCACATGTGCAAGAATGTTTGTGGCAGCCTTTTTGTAGTGGCAAGAAACTGGAAACTGAATGGATACCCATCAGCTGGAGAATGGCTGACCAAATTATGGTATATGAATGTTATGGGATATTATTGTTCTGTAAGAACAAGAGGATTTCAGAGAGGATTGGAGAGACTTGCATGAACTGATGCTGAGTGAAATCAGCAGAACCAGGAGAACATTATACACAGCAACAAGACTATACAATGATCAATTTTGATGGACATGGTTCTCTTCAACAATGATGTGATTCAAACCAGTTCCTATTGTTCAGCGATGAAGATAGTCATATACATCCAGAGAGAGGCCTGTGGGAACTGAGTGTGAACCACAACACAGCATTTTAACGCTTTCTGTGAATATTTCCATGCATTTTGTTTTCCTTCTTAGGTTGTTTTTTCTTCTTCTCTTTCTAGATCTGATGTTTCTTGTGCAGTAAGATAACTGTATAGATATGTATACATGTATTGTATTTGTCATATAATTTATCTTATTTAGCATGTATTAGATTACCTGTCATCTAGGGGTGGGGGATTGGGGGAAGGAGGGGAAAAGCTTGGGAAAAAAAGTTTTTGCAAAGATCAATGTAGAAAAATCACTCATGTTTCATAAATAAAAAGCTTTATAAAAAACAAAAAAACAAAAAACACAAAAAAATAATAATTATTATTTTTTTCTTTTTATTAAACTTTTAATTTGCAAAACATAGGCTTGCATAATTTTTCATCATTGACCCTTGCAAAGCTTTATCTTCCAAATTTTTCCCTCCTTCCCTCTACCCTCTCCCCTAGATGGCAGGAAGTCTAATATATGTTAATTATGTTAAAATACTTGACAAATCTAATATGTGTATACATATTTATACAGTTATATTACTGTACAGGAAAAATCAGATCTACAAGAAAAAAAAATCCTGAAAGGAAAACAAAATGAAAGCAAACATCAATAGAGAGCATGAAAATGCTATGTTATGGTCCATCCTCAGAGCCCATAGGCCTCTCCTTGGATGTATATGGCTTTCCTCAACACTGAGCAATTGAAACTGGTTTGAAACATTTCATTATGGAAGAGAACCATGTCCACCAGAACTGATCATCATGTAGTCTTGCTGTTGCTGTGTATAATGATCTCCTGGTTCTGCTCACTTCACATAGCTTCAGTTCATGCAAGTCTCTCCAAGCCTCTCTGAGGCTCTCTCTCTCTTTGGGATATAAGCCCAGTAGAAACACTGCTAGGTCAAAGGGTGTGCAGAGTTTGATAAGGTTTTGAGCATAGTTCCAAATTGCTCTCCAGAATAGTTGGATCAGTTTTCTTATTTTCAGTTTTATTGATCTCCCCATTTATTTTCAGAATTTCCAATTTGGTATTTAATTGAGGGTTATTGATTTGTTTTTTTTTTCTAGTTTTTTTTAATAATAAGTCAAATTCTTGAACTTCTCTTTCTCTATTTTATGCAAGTAAGCATCTAGAGATATAAAATTACCCCTTACAAGCACTTTGGCTGTATCCCACAAATTTTGATATGTTGTCTCATTATTGTCATTCTCCTGAATGAAATTATTGATTGTTTCTGTGATTTGCTGTTTCACCGATTCATTCTTTAGGATAAGATTATTTAATTTCCAATTAACTTTTGGTTTATTTTGTTCCTGGCCTTATATTGCATGTGATTTTTATTGCAACATGATGTGAAAAGGATGCATTTATTATTTCTGCCTGTCTGCATTTTATTTGGAGGATTTTATGCCCTAACACATGGTCAATTTTTGTATAATTTCCATTAACTTCAGAGAAAAAAGTAAACTCCCTTCTTTCTCCATTCAATTTTCTCCAAAGATCTATCATACCTAACTTTGCTAACATTTTGTTCATCTCCCTAACTTCTTTCTTATTTTGTGGTTTGATTTATCTAATTCTGACATTCTTCCTGTTAGAGTATAAAATTTTTTCCTAATTCTGCATGTTTTCCTCAGCATCAGTTTATAAAAATCTTTCCAGGCCTTCCTAAAATCAGCTTATTCATCATTTTTATAAAACAAAAATATTTTATTGCCTTCACATACTACAACTTGTTTATCCATTCCCCAATTGATGGACATCTATTCATTTTCCAATTCTTTACTACCACAAAAAAGCTGTTGCAAACATGTTTTGTGCATGTGCCTGCAACCTTTTTTGCTACTTTATGATTTCCTTGGGATACATACCCAGTAATGGCATGTCTGCATAAAGGGAATATACAGTTTTAAAGACATTTGGGCATAAATCCAAATTGCTCTCCAGAATGGTTGAATCATTTCCCAACTCCATCAATAATGTATTAGGGTCCCAGTTTTCCCGTATGTCCTGCAATATTGATCATTATCTCTTTCTGTGATTTTAGATAATCTGAGAGATGTGAAGTGATACCTCAGAGTTGTTTTAATTTCCATTTCTCTAATCAATAGTGCTTTAAAGTATTTTTTGATATAAGTATAGATGGCTTTACTTTCATCATCTGAAAATTGACTGTTCATATCCTTTGACCATTTATCAATTTGGGAATAACCTATATTCTTATGAATTTGATACACTTCTTTATACATTTCTGAAGAAATTAACCAAAGGCTTATCCATTTTGTTGGTTTTCTCAAAAAACCAACTCTTAATTTTATTTATTGGTCCAATATTTTTCTTACTTTTACTTTTATTAATCTCTGCTTTGAGTTTTCAGAATTTCTTATTTGGTATTTAATTAAAGGTTTTTAATTTGTTCTTTTTCTAGCTTTTAAGTTACATACTTAATTCTTTGATTTCTTTATCTTATTCATGTAGCTCTGTAGATAAATAAAATTTCCTCTAAGAACTGTTTTAGCTGTAACCCATAGGTTTTGGTATGTTGTGTCAGTATTGTCATTTTCTTGATATAATTATGTATTGTTTCTGTGATTTGTTTTTGCACCACTCATTTTTTAGAATTGGATTATTACTTTCTATTTGATTTTTATTCTATTTTCCCTAGCCTTTTATTGAATATATATTTTATTGCATTGTGGTCTGAAAAGGAAGCATTTACAATTTACACCATTCTACATTTAATTTTGAGCTTTTTATGCCCTAATACACGGTCAATTTTTGTGATAATGACATATATTTCTGAGAAAAAGATTTCTTCCTTTCTGTCCCTTTTCAATTTTCTCCAGAGGTCTGTCATACATAGTTTTTTTTAGGATTCTATTAAATTAACTAGTTTCTTTCTCATTTATTTTGTGATTATATTTTCCTGATTCTGAGAAAGTATGATTGAGGTCCCCCCACTAGAATATTTTGCTGTCTATTTCTTCCTGTGACTGCCTTAAAATCTTTTCTAGGAATTTGTTTGCTCTATTACTTGGTGCATACACATTTAGTATCATTAGTACTTCATTGTTTATAATGTCCTTTATCAAGATTTATTTTCTTCCCTATCTCTTTAAATAAGATTTATTTTACTTTTGCTTCTTCTGAGATCACAATTACTATCCCTGTTTTTTTTTTTTAATTCAGCGGAAGCATAATAAATTCCAGCCTTTTACCTTTACCCTCTGTGTCTCTCTGTTAAATGTGTTTCTTATAAAGAACATATTGTAGGATTCTATTTTTTCAATTCACTCTGCTATTCACTTCCATTTTCTGGGAGAGTTTACCCCATTCAGATTCACAGTTATGATTACTAGTTTTGAATTTCCTTCCATCATATTTTTCTACTTGTATATACTTGTGTTCTCTTTTTTCCCACCTTTTCCTTAGTTTTTTTTACTCACCCCACCTACTCCCTTATCTCCTATCACCACTCCTCCCTTCTCTTATTATTTTTAACCCACTCCATCACTCCTTTATCTTCTATCAGTCCATCCCCACTTCTCTTGCCTTTTTCCCTAGTGTTTCTGCCCTCCCTTCTATCATGTTCATTCCTTTTCTTGCCTCCTTCTCCTCCTGCTTCTTTATAGGGTTAGATAAATTTGTATACCCAACTGAATGATTAAGTTATCCCTTCTTAGAGACAAAACTGGTAAGATCAAACTTCAAGATGTGCTCATTGGAAGAAGTCCACACTTCTGTTTTTAAAGGCTTTTTATTTCTTTTACCAAACTGCTGACATTTTTCATAATATGCTTGCATTGCTCTAATTTTTCTTCACACATTTTCCTTTACCTTTCCTATTTAATGTTCAAAATATTTTTTGAGCTCCTTCATGATCTGAGACCAATTCATATTTTTCTTGGGGAGTGGGGTTTTATGTAAGAGATTGACTTTGTTATCTTCTGAACATGTGTTTTAAACTTCCTTGTTACCACTGTAATTTTCTCTGGTTAGAATTTTTTTCTTGGTTGCTTATTTTTCCAGTTGATTTCTTGGCTTTTAACTGTATGCTAAAATGGAGTTCTGCTTTTGTGGTGGATATTGACTGTTACAAATTTCAGAGGTATTATGCAGCTGTTTTCAAAGATAGATATAAGGACTTGTAAATATTGAATTGTTTCATAGTGATGTGATAAATGGGAGGTGCTTACTACTGTCCTGGCTTGTGCTCTAATGTGTGACTGATCATAAGTAGTCTCTTCTGTGATGGAAATGTGACAGGAGTCATTGCTTCCCTAAAGCTCTGATGTTCTTGTACTCACCCAGAACTGCAACTCAGATTTCAGGACAAAGAAAGTATCAGATTCCTGCCCCCAGTGCCAGAAATAAAGTGATTTCTGCAATTTCTTTCTAATCAGTTGTTCAATCTCCTTACACTCTCTAGGCTAAGAATGCTAGAAGCATACATTGTTCTTGCTGTTTCTGTGCCTTCCAATCTCCGGTCTTGTTTACCTTGCCTGGGTCTGTTCTGTGATAGCTTATGCTGAATTGTTCTTCATTCTCACCCTATTAAAACAGACCTCTCCTTCTGATATTTGAAGTTATCTTTGGCTAGAAATTTATTTCATTTTGTCCTTTTGTGCAATTTCTCACTCAAGGAATTTTTTTATGTAACTATTTAAATGTATTCAATGGTAATAGGAGGATAGTTTAGGGAAGTTTTTGCCTATTTCTCTGCCATCATGGATCCACTTTTTTCACCTTTAAATTGTCAGTGGAATTTTGAATTAAGAACTCAAGGAGATAAAATGTCTTGGCACATAGCAATAAGAAAGCTATTAGAAAGTGTCTACTTTACCTTCCTTATAGCAAAGTCCCACTTACTTATTCTTTTCTGCATATTAGAATACTGAAATATAATCAGTGATAGGTAGGTGCCATAGTGAATAAAGAGCTGAAACTGAAATCAGTAAGGCTAATCTTCAATTGCAGTTGCAAACATTAATTAGCTGTATGATCCTGGACAAATTAATGAATCTGTCTGCCTCAGGTTCCTCATTTGCAAAATATGAATTATAACAACAACTTTCTTTCAGGGTCATTGTGCAGATAAAATGAGATAATAGTGGTTAAGTGCTTTGAGAATTCTAAAGAATTATAGAAGTATGAATTATTATTACAAAACTTTGAAAGCAAAGGACCATATCTAAAAAAGAGCATATTTTTGCCCACATATAAAATGCCAAAAATCAAATTAAAGTTTATTTATCACTAAAGAGCCAATTTGTAGATTCCTCTGTTCCCTTTCCTATCTCTGACACTATCACAACTGAAGTAGACAGGAACCATACATGAGTAAGACCACTAAATTTATTTTTTTTAATTTACATGTGTTATCATAAATCAAAACTAGAAACAAACACATTTACCCACACCCACACCCACACATACCCTTTAAAATACCATGAAGTAAAGGTAACTTGTTTATAGTTATAATAATTATTATAATAATTATAATTACAATAAATAATATATATAATAGTTATAATAGTTACAGTAGATGTAAAAAACTAGAATTCCATACTAAGAAGTTCATTTTGAAATGAGACATAATTGAACATTTTGAAATTCTGACATAATCTTTACTATTGATATTGCTTCATCACGCATGGTACCCTTTAGTAAAATATAATTTCTTTCCTTATCTCTTTTAATTAGATCTATCTTTGCCTTTACTTAATCTTAGATCAGAATTGCTACCCTTGCTTTGTTTTTTTTTTTTTTGTTCAACTGAAGCATAATAGATTCTTCTCCAGCCCTTTACCTTCACTGTGTATGTATCGCTAGGTTTTAGATGTGTTTCTTGTAAACTACCTATTGTTGGATTCTGGCTTTTAATCCAGTCTGCTATCTGCTTCCCTTTTATGGGAGAGTTCATCTCATTCACATTCATGGTTAAAATAACTAATTATGTGTTTCCTGCCATCTTATTTACAAAAAGTTCAGTTTTCTCTTTCCTTTCCCCTTTCTCCCTTCCCCCCTCCCCAGTATTTTGCTTTTGATAACCACCTCCCTCTAACAGGCCTCCCCCCTTGGAGCCCCTCCCCATTTTCTACACCTTTCCTTTATTTCTTCTATTTTCCTTCTATTAGTCTATCCTTTTCTTTTCCTCCTTTCCCTCCCCCTTTCCTATAAGGAAGGACAAGTTTCTCTGTGAAACCAAATGTGTCTGATATACTCTTTTAGAGCCCAATCTGAGGAGAATAAGATTCACACAATGCTCACCCCCCTCCCTTCTTTCCCTCAATTATATTATGTTTTCTTTGCCTCTTCATGAGATTTTACTTCATTTTACCTTCTTTTTTAAACCTTATTTTACTTTTTTTCCCCAGTCAGATAACCCTTCCACCTGTAATTTCTTTTTCATATTATCAAAGTAAAATCAAATCATATCCCCATTCTTTAAGTATACCCATAGTAGAAGTATAATTCTCAAGAGTTCTTTCCTTTTTACCTTTTTTTGCTTCTCTTGAGTTGTGTTTGCAGGTCAAATTTTTTGTTCAGATATGTTTTTTTCATTAGAAATAGGTGAAATTCACCTATATCACTAAATGTCCATCTTCTTCCCTGCAAGATAATGTTCATTCCAGCTGGATAGATTATTATTGGTTGTAATCTAAATTCCTTTGTGTCTCCAAATATCTGATTCTAGGCATTACGATCCTTTAATATGGAGGCTGACAGAATTTGTATGGTTCTGATTATAGTTCCTGGGTATTTGAATTGTTTCTTTCTAGCTACTTGCAATATCTTTTCCTTGGTGTGATAGTCCTGAAATTTAGCCATGATATTACTTGGGGTTTTAATTTTGGGTTCTCTTTCAAGGAAGAGACCGGCGAATTCTTTTGATGGTGATTTTACCTTCTGATTCTAAAACAGGGCAATTCTCTTTCATGATTTCCTGGAAGATAATGTCAAGGTTCTTTTTTTTTTATTATGGCTTTCAGGAAGTCCAATAATCCTTAGACTGTCTCTCCTAGATCTATTTTCTAGGTCAGTTGTTTTTCCTAGGAGATAGTTCATATTTTCTTCTATTTTTTCATTTTTTTTGTTTTTGTTTGATTGATTCTTGAAATCTTAGAGTCACTTACTTCCATTTGTTCAATTTTAATTTTTAATATATTCTTTTTTCATTTAACTTTTTTAGCTCCTTTTGTAACTGGTCAATTGATTTTTTTTGTTCATTTCAGTTTTTTTCCATTTCCATAATTTTGTTTTTCAGTGAATTGGTGTCTTTTTCCATTTCAACAATTTTGTTTTTCAGTTAATTGATCTTTTCATATTTCTTTTGTAGGGCATTATATTCTTCTTGCAATGATCTCATTTCATTGCCCAATTTTTCTTCTAACTCTCTTTTGAGAATCTTTATGCAATCTTCCAGGAAAGCCTTGTGAAATGGAGACTAGCTCATGTCTCCCTTTTTGGTTTTCTCTGTAGTTCCTTTACCTTTATCAACCTCAGGATCTGGGGTCTATTCTTCTTGCTCTCCATAAAAGCTATGGTGAGAGTTCTTTTCTGTTTTTTCTTCATTTTTTTTTAAAGCTTGAGGTCTGTTTAAAGCAGAGGAGTGGCAGCTGCTTTAATTTGCCCTGGGACAATTCTCCTGATTGATTTCAGGTGTTGGGCCTCTGAGCTAGATTACATGCTTAGTGGTTTACAATCTTACTTTTACAAAAGGCAGATCTTCCAAAACACCTGCCAGCAATCAGGGCCGAGTGTCCCAAGAGTCTCACAGGGACTCCCCTGGTGCTTAAAAGCTGAAACCGGTCACACTAAGTTCGGCCTGGCTTCCTACCCTGTCTCCCTGAGCTGGGCCCAAGCTTGGCAAACTGCCTGAATCCCTGCCTTTCTGAAACAGACCTTTTCCAGAGCTTTTCCAAGGTAGCTTCTTCTAGGAATGTGTTGTACTCCAAATATTTGGGGCAGCTGTCATGAGTGAGATATTCTAAGCTCTGCTCTCAAATCCACCATGTGCTCACTCTATCATCCTGACAGACAGGTCATTTTCTTTAATAAGTACTTCCATTATCTCTAAGACTATAGTGGTCAACTACAAGAGTCATTTCTTCTATTTTTTTTTAGGAAAAGGAATACTAAAGAAAATCAAGCACCATCCTGTCTCCCATTGCTTTGTTCTGCCCTTGAGTATGAAAAAGAAAACAAATCAATTTTTTTTCTTCCACATGAAAGTCCATAAATAATTGAAATCAGCTATCATATCTTATTTAAACCTTCATAAAACATAGGAGCCATTATCATTAGTCACTTCATTGAATTTTCATATAGATAATTTTAGCAGGCAGTAGTGATGACCATTTATTTTCACAGATTCTTTTTATTCCAAATGAGTCCTTCACATTAGTTTTAAATACTTCTGCTATTTAAAGCTTCTTTTCCCTTCAGCAGATTAAAGAAACCCTGAAATAAGTCAAAGTTAAACTAATACAGAAGGTGATGACTCCATATCTCCCTTGATTTCATTCTATTACCTGCTTTTTAAACTTCAATTATATATTTATTTTATCATGTGAAAATTGAGTGATACTATTGTATGGCAACAAATTATGCACTGCAGAATGAGAAGGGTAAAAGAGAGGGACAAAAAGGGGCAGCTAGGTGGTGCAGTGGATAGAGCACCAGCCCTGAAGTCAGGAGGACCTGAGTTCAAATCTGGTCTCAGACACTTAACATTCCCTAGCTGTGCGACCCTGGGCAAGTCACTTAACCTCAATTTTCCCTAAAAAAAAAAAAAAAAAAAAAAAAGAGAGAGAGAGACAAAAAGACTGTTATGACCTAAGCTGTCAAAAAACTAGGGACTTCAATTCTGCTCCCTCTCAGTTCAAGAGCCATGAATCATCACTATTCCATGGCAACCATGAGGAATACCCCTGGAAGATGTCATTTAAGGACAAGCTTTTTTAGATGTCTCATAAATCAAATTAAGGAGAGTCTTTAAAAATCCATAGAGTCCAAACCTATTCATTTTAAAACTGAGAAAAATGAGCTTTGGAAGAAGTGAAATTGTTTTTAAAATTGTTTAAACAAAACACATCATAGTACTGGGAATTATGAAAACCATAATTGAAATCTGGATTTTCTGACCTAATTCTGTGCACTTTCCACTACTCCATATATCTTTAAATAAAGGACCATTTTTCTGGCATAGACAAATGAGTATATATAATGGATCTAGTCATGCTCCATTCCAATTTCTTCTCAGATAATAGATTTCCAAATCTGGGGAGAGGAAGAGGTCGCTGTGGCTGGGGGAATTATTCCTTCATTCTCATATCTTTAAAGAGTATATTGTACTTGCAATTAATCCACTTATTTTACTTCTCACTTATATATATCACATATTTGATTCTTTGGGGGCTTCCACACTTCCTTTAGTCTCTTTGGGAAGGAAGGACTGTTATGTGAAGCCTGGACAGTAAAATTTTAATCTTATATCGCTCAATGTCTCCTCCCAAAAATGATTTGTTAAACATGTGTGTGCACATGCACATGTGTAGGCATACACACATAAACACACACTGACCACATAGTGTGAATAAATCTATTTGTCAAAGCAAATAATAAAAGCAATAACTTTGGCAGCCATATAGGTTAATTTTTATGATAAGGTAGAGAATGGTCTCACCCAAAAACTCAGAGTTTGTTTGTAAATACTGGTAATCATGGGACAAGTGAAGATACTGGTTTTTCCTTACATGCATGGAGTGAAAAGGTTTCTCCATTATATTATTCAAATTCTATGCCTGGATTTTTTGCCCAACCCTTTTAACCTTTTCCTATCTCCCATAAATCACTGAGTCAATCATAAATCATGCCTACCCACATGTTCACAAATATACAAAGCAATCCTTAAGGTCTCCATATATCAACAAAAGAAATAAAGAAAAAAAAAAACAAATAACCCTCAGTCATTATATTCCTCTTCCACTATTACAGTGATGACATTGTGGCAGGAGAGGGGAGAGATTACTAAATAATACATTTTTTAGATTATTAAAAGAAGAAAATTGACTATTGAAGTACTGTATATCTGTAGTCAATCAAAAACAAGTAGACTTATTACTGAAAAAAAATCTACCATGAAATTCTTTTTTTTCCTTTTTCTTTTTAAACCACTAAATAGTATTTCATTTTTTTCAATTACATGCAAATATTGTTTTCAACATTAACTTTTTTAATATTTTGAATTCCAAATTTTTTTTTCTCTTCTCTTTTCTCAAAATAGCAAACAATCTGATATTGTTATATACATACAATCATATTAAAACATTTTTGTATGGCATCAAAAAGAGAATAAGCACAAAAGGAAAAAAGCAAAAGAAAAAAAAAAAGTGAACATTGCAAATTTCAATCTGAATTCAGGCTCTAAAGTCCTACCTCAGCAATTTGGAACTATGCTCAAAAAGTTATCAAACTGTGCATACCCTTTGACCCAGCAGAATTTATTTGGGCTTATATCCCAAAGAAATCATAAAGGAAGGAAAGGGCCCCACATGTGCAAGAATGTTTGTGGCAGCCCTTTTTGTAGTGGCTAGAAACCGGAAACTGAAAAGATGCCCTTCAATTGGAGAATGGCTGAATAAATTATGGTATATGAATATTATGGAATATAAAAGTTCTGTAAGAAATGACCAGCAGGATGATTTCAGAGAGGCCTGGAGAGACTTGCATGAACTGATGCTCAGTGAAGTGAGCAGAACCAGGAGATCATTATACACGACAACAACAATACTATATGATGATCAGTTCTGATGGACATGGCTCTCTTCAACAAGGAAATGTTTCAAACCACTTCCAGTTGTTCAGTGAAGAAAAAGCCATATACACCCAGAGAGAGGAATGTGAAATGTACACCACAACATAACATTCTCATACTCTTGATTGATGTTTGCTTACATTGTGTTTCCTTTATCTGATATGTCTTCTGTGTAGATACGATTTTTCTTGCACAACAATGATAAGTTTGGAAATATGTTACATATATTCGATTTGCCAAATATTTTAACATAATTAACACGTAGTGGATATCCTGCCATCTAGGGGAGGGGTGAGGAGTTGGGGGAAAATCTGCAACAGAAAGCTATGTAAGGGTTAATGTTCAAGAATTACCCATACATATGTTTTGCAAATAAAATAAAATTTAAAAAAAAGATAAAGCATTCAAAAACAACAACAACAAAATTCTTACTGATAATATTTTAAAAGTTTATTTTTTTCTCAAGTAACCTGCTTGAAATATTATAAGATTTGGGATAAAACTGATGAACAAGATATTTTTAAAAATCATTTTTGCATTATTTTTTTCATTTTAAAGAACAATACAGGGTGTCTCCAAAGTCTTGTCAAAGTTTTAGGAACAATCTGTATTTGCAGGATATAAATGTATATGTGTGCTTTATATGTGTGCTATATGTTTATAGAGCAGCCAGTAGTAGAATATTAGACATTTTCAAAGTCCCCTCTGCCCCATAAGAGTTCCATTAAAGCTTTGCTTAAAGTAAAGGATTACATTGCAGTAAAAAGTTTCAGACATATTATACTAATATCCCAGCCTCAATCTGCTCATCACCCCAATCCCTACTTTCTGAAACAAGGTACTGAAAACCTAATTTTCCTTGATGTCTTGAGGCAGATATATATGAATGTTCTTTATTATTCTTGCTTTTGATGGTATATAGGGGATATATATATATGTATATATATACTAAATTGATTCAGGCCACTAGTTTTGTTTTGTTTTGTTTTGTTTTATTACTTTTATAATAAATAATAAGCTTTTAAAAAAATAAAGTCCTTCCTCAGAATACAATCAGAATTTTCCATCATGAGTCTTGATCATTATATTGCTGGAAAGAGCTAATAGATCTGTCATATTTGAACATTACACAGTGCTGCTATAATTGTGTATAATTCTGTCCTTATTCTGCTCAAATCATTCAGCATCAGTTTGTGTAAGTCTTTCCAGTTTTTGTTGCTTATTGTTGTTTTTGTTGTTTTAACAAAATCTGCCAGCTCATAATTTCTTATATGACAATAGGATTCCAGTATACGCATATACCACAATTTGTTCTTCAATCCGAGAGTTTATGTGTATCACATCAATTTCCAACTCTTAGACACCACAAAAAGAGCCACTATAAACATTTTTGTATCTACAGGTCCTTTTCTATTTTAAATGAACTCTTTCATATACAGACCTAGTAGTAATATTGCTGTATCAAGGGGCATTCATACTTTAACAGATCTTTGGGTATAGGGACAAATTGCAGTGATTAGATTATTTCACAACTCTACCAATAATGCATGGGTGATCTTTTACAATATCCTCTCCAAGAACAATTTGGAGCTACGCTCAAAAAGTTATCAAACTGTGCATACCCTTTGACCCAGCAGCATTTCTATTGGGCTTATATCCCAAAGAAATCATAAAGGAAGGAAAAGGCC
>JAJPUD010029375.1:0-13943 GCA_023553655.1 Myrmecobius fasciatus
GATGAGCTGAGCTGAGTCCCACCCTCACTTCTGGCCTACACCAGCATTCTCTGACACCGGAGTCCTCTGTTTATCCTTCTGTCCAAGTTAGACAAACCTGATGTGAAGTTTTTCAGAGATATCTGCAAGCAGTGTCCAAATATTTCTGGATTCGTTGACTTGAAGATCAGTTCAGAGGCTTGTTGATTTGAGAGAAATCGGAGGAGGACGCAGAGAGTCACCTTTTCACTCAGCCATCTTGGCTCCGCCTCCCCCACATGACCATTTTCAATCCATATTTAGTATATTTTACCTTTCAATGCTAATTGCCCATGACTCTATTTCATATATTGAATATTCTACCTCTGATGTGGGTCCTTGTTAAGCATGTTCCAGTGTTTCTCACCCACCTTTCATGTCTACCTGATTCACCCAACTCTCACCTGTAACTCCAAAGAAGCTGTAGCATGCACAGCAACTACACCCCAGCAAACCAACTTGGCACAGGTTTATACAAGGTTAAGGGTAACCAATGAGCTTCAAACTTGTTGGTGAATTAGGGGAAGGCATTATCCCAGCATGTAAAGATTTCCTCTGGTTGAATGAGCAGATGAGAATGATTTGTTCCAATGGTCATGAAAGCCAGCTAAGCAAATGTTGTGGAATGCTTAGATCTTGATCAAGCAATCAAAGAATTCAAGCTCACCCACTGCATTCCAGGATAATTCTAGTCATCTTGCTAATGGAGTCTTATGACTGTGGATAAGAGAATGAAGTTGACAACTTTGTGAAACTCTATCTCACTTAAATCCAATGCACATATGAGACAATATATAACTAAGTGGTATAATATTCAAATTGTTAAAGAACTAAAGTGATTTATAGGAAGAAATAGCTACTGAAATGATATAAGTGGAGTACCTCAATCTCGTCCTTGAAGAACTAGATAAATCCAATTATGAAATAAATAAGAAAAAAGTTAAGGAGGTGAACAACGTTTTAGGAAAAGTCAATTTGATAAACCTCTGGAGAAAATTTAAGGAGGATAGAAAAGAATATACTTTTTCTCATCACGTACACCAAAATTGACTGTTTATTAGGGCACAAAAACTTCCCAACCAAATTGAGAAAGGCAGAAATATTAAATGCACACTTTTCAGATCATGATGTAATAAAAGGAAAATTACATTTCATAAAGGACCATAAAAAAATAAATTAATGCTAATTGGAAACTAAACAGTCTCATCCTAAGGAATAAGTGGATCAAACAACAAATCATAAAAACAAAGAATTGTTTCATCCAAGAGAATAATAATAATGAGACAATACATCAAAAGTTATGAGATGCAGCCAAATCTGTTCTTAGGGAGAATTTTATAATTCTAAATGCTTACATGAATAAAAGAGAGAAGTACATCAATGAATTGAGCGTGCAAAAAAAGCTAAGAAAAGAACTAATTAAAAATTCCCAATTAAATGACAAATTAGAAATAATGAAAACAAAAGGAGAAATTAATAAACTAAAGAAAGAGTTGTTGGACTAATACATAAACTAAGAGCTGGTTTTATGGGGGGGAATCAAATAGATGCTATTTAAAGTATTTGAAGAAATATGTGGAGTCCTATCAAATTCTTCTTATGACACAAATATGCTGCTGATATCTGAAACAGGAAAAACTAAAACAAAGAAAGAAAATTATAAAACTATCTAAAGAATATTAATGCAAAAAATTAAATAAAATATTAACAAAGAAAGTAAAGTAATTTATCAGCAGGACAATATACTATGACCAGGTGAAATTTATATCAACAATACAGGGCTAGTTCAATATTAGAAAAACTAACACCACAGTTGTTAATTTCAGTAACAAAACCCACACAAATCATGTGATTATCTCAATAGATGCAGAAATGCTTTTGATAAAATGCAGCACCCATTATGATTAAAAATATTAAAGAATAAATGAAGTTTTCCTTAAAATAATTAGCAATATTTATCTAAAATAATCAGATAGGATTATATATAATGGAGATAAGTGAACAGTCTGCTCAATAAAATAAGAGATCATCACAACTATTCAATATTGTACTGGAAATGTTAGCTTTAGAAATAAGAGAAGAAAAAGAAATGGAAGAAATTGGAATAGGGAATGAGGAAATGAAAATGGCTTAGCTGTACGAAATCTAAAACTATATTACAAAGCAACAGTCATCAAAAGTATTTGGCACTGGCTAAGAAATAGAGTGGTAGATCAATGGAATAATTTAGGTACTCAAGATACAATAGTCAATGACTATTTACTGTTTGATAAACTCAGAGAGTCCATATTATAAAATAAAACTCCCTATTTGACAAAAGATCAAAAACATTCTGCTAGGAAAACTGGAAAATAGTATTGCAGAAAGTAGGCATTCTTTGACCAAGATGTCACACAATATACTAAAATAATGTCAAAATGGATACATGATTTAGATATAAAGGATCATACCATCAGCAAATAGGAGAGCAAGGAATGATTTATGACCAAATAGGAGATATAGTACATTATGAAATGCAAAATGGATAATTTTGATTATATTGAATTAAAAAGCTTTCCCACAAACAAAACCAATGCAGCTAAAATTTGAAGGGAAACAGAAATCTGGGGAATATTTTTATAGCCAGTGTTTATATGGAGAACTGAGTCAAATTTGTAAGAATTCAAGTAATTCACCAATTGATAAATGGTCAATGGATCTGAACAGAAAATTTTCAGATAAAGAAAATAAAGCTATCTAAAGCTATATGAGAAAAAAAATGTTTTACATCACAATTAACTAAAATGAAAATTAAGACAATTCTGAGGTACCACTATCAGATTGACTTATATGTCAAAAAAAAGGAAAATGACAAATATTGGAGAGGATGTGGAAAAATTGGGACACATTCATTGTTGGTAAAGTTATGAACTGATCAAGCAATTCTGGAGAACAATTTAGAACTATGCCCAAATACATATCCTTTGATCCTGGAATACCACTACTAGATCTGTATCCCAAAGATGTTGTAAAAAAGGGGAAAGGATCCATATGTATAAAAATGTTTTTATTAATTTTCTTTGTTGTGGCAAAGAATTGGAAATTGAAGGAATGAAAATCAAATGGGGAATAGCTGACAAATTATAATATATTATCTACTGGAATATTATTCTTCTATAAGAAATGATGGGCAGACAGATTTCAGAAAAACTTGAAAAGACTTACATGAACCAATGTGCAGTGATGTGAACAGAACCCGGAGAACATTGTACAGAGTTATAGCAACATTGTGAGGATGATCAACTTTGAAAGACCAACTTTTTTCTCAGCAATACAATGATCTAAGACAATTTCAAAAGCCTCATGATGGAAAATGCTATTCGTATTCAGAAAAAAGAGCTATAGGATCTGAATGTAGATCAAAGCATAATATTTTCATGTTTTTTCCCTTTTTTGTGTTTTTTCCCTCCTGTTCTGATAGTTCTTTGACAACATGACTAATAATGAAATTTGTTTAATATTATTGTTCATGCATAACCTATATCAGATTGATCTCGTAATTGTTGTTGTTTGTCCTTTGTTCTCAAAGAGAACTAACTATGACATCAGGAAAGTGATGCCATGACATGCAAGTGAATTGGATTTAAGTGAAGGAAGGCTGTGCAAGGTCACCTGCCACACTTTCCCCTCCAGAGCTCTCTTGGTGCAGGGACAAGATATGGATCAAGAGAACTGGAAATGCCATCTTAGAGAAGAAGGAAAGGACAATGGGAAAAAGGGGGAAAATGTAAATCAAAATCATATAAAAGTGAATGTTGAAAACTAAAATAAGGAAACTTTAAAATAATACTTCTTTGTCCTTTCAAACAAGGAATTGTAGTTATATAACATTGCATATACTCCATATTCTATTGATTCAATTGTTAATTTTGCCAAACTGATTTTTTTAACTTTTTTTCCTGTTTTTATAAAAATATTTTCCGGAGAAAAGAAGAGGAGGGCTACTTTCAAAAACTGAAAGATATAAACATTTTTAAAATTGTATACATATATAATATACATATATATTTCTAGTTATTTCTAATTTATATAGGTCAGATAACATTTTTCTTCAATTAAGGCATAACTTGGATTTTGATTTTTCTGACATATAAATTCTATTTTTTTTTCTTTTTTGTTAACCAAATGGCTACAAGATTAGTCAGTTGACTTGTTTTCTCTTTGAAATTTTCTAAGATTAATTATTTGTTTGATACCCAAATGTTTTATATGTACATATGTATTTATATATATGGATACATATCATATAGAATGTATCTATACATATATATATAGATATATATATATATTTATAAGCATAAACACAGAAAAGTACAGAAAAGACAGTAGGATTTGAGCTGAAACCTGTTTGTGACAGCAATAATTATTTTAATACCATATGTTAGATACCAACTACAGGAAGTCTAGGAAATTTGCCTCTTTCAAAACTCCATTATCCCAGTTGGGTGCAGCTGAGATATGCCCTCAGGAGAATGGAGAAGTTTTAAAAATTGTCAATAAGAGAAAAATAAAACTAATTAGTAAGTTATCCATACGTCAGACCAATAAAGAAAGGTGAAAGTAAGTTGATATTGCTGATCTGTCACCATAATAATAAAGTGTTTAAAGATGCCTAAAAAATATTGGCACATTCAAAAAACATACAAAATCAATGAGCTTTAATAATATTGAAAGAAAATTTCTTTAATAATGTGAATATCTGTGGTTTCCTTGGTCAACCATGATCTTTCCATCATTAAGTATCACGTTTCCTTCTACACTTTAGTAAATTCTTCAATGAGTTTCTGTAGTCAAAAATTGTCAATGAGCATCTTTAAACTAACACATTCTCAGTGAAATAAAGTTAATGACCAAAGTTTCAGCAAAAGCTTGGCAGGATCTTCTAGAATTTTAATTCATAGACATTATAGTAGAGAACTAAGGTTTTCTTCTATATGGTGATAAACCATTGTAATGGAAAAGTAAAGCAAGAGAAATTTTTTTAAAGTACCATTTTAAATGTATTTACTTGACATTCAAACATCTAAGGAGAACATTTCAATCCATCGGGTTCACATTTTTTACTTTCTTTCACATGATGCGAAATGTCGTATTTTGGTATATTGAAACACTCTATCTAAAAAGACATACAGTCAAACAAAATACATTTATGCATTGCCATATACAAAAAAACTGTCTCATTCTGCAGTCTAAGTTCTTTTCCTTATATCATTGTGTTAGAGAGCCCATTTCACCATAAATGCATTATCATCATAATTAGTTATTTCACTGATAAGTTTCTAATTCTTTAAAAGTTGTTTATTTTTCCATATTGTTGTCATTTAAATTGTCCTCCTAATTCTGTCTAGTTTGTTCTATATCAGTTCAAAGAAGTCTTCTTATATGGCTCTGCAATCTTTTTCATCATTTCTAACAGCACAAAAGTATCCTTTCATATTTATATTTTTATAACTTGTTTATGGATTCCCCAAATAATGGGCACTCTCTTTGATTTTCATTCTTTGCAACTTCAAAAACAGGTACTAATAATTATATTCATCTTTTCTTAGAGTTTGTTTTGCTTAGGACTAATTGACATCTCTATGCTAATTATTTTCAGATCTACCTAGGTTCCAAACTCTCTGCTTACCTCCAATTTTACATATCCAATTGCCTTTGGGACATTTCAAATTGGGGTATCCAATGAACATCTTAAATTCAGTATATCAAAAACTGAACTGACTATCCTTCTCCATAAACCCTACCCCCATACTATGCCTGTTGCTATAAAGGTCAGCCCAATTCCCCAAGCCCCACAGACTTTCAACTTGTGAACTAATGATGGATTCCTCGCTGTCTTTTCTCCCTGACATTTATGCTGTTGTCAAGATCTATTGATTTCATCTTTCTAACATCTCTCACACACGCCTACTCCTTTCCTCTAATGCTATCACCTCTCACAGACTCTCATTATTCTATTATTAGATGATTGCAATAACCTGCTAGAGAGTTTGTCTACCTTAAGTCTCTCATCACACTAATCCATTCTCCATTTAGTCACTAAAATGATTTTACTAAAATGTAGGTCTGATCTCATGTCACCTCCCTGCCCAACAAACTCTAGTGACTTCCTATTGTCTCCAAGCCCAAGTGCAAAACGCTCTTTTTGGCATTTAAAGCACTGCATAATCTAATCTTTTGCTAGCATGCCAGTCTTTTTATATCTTACTCCCAACTTGTCTCCCCAATATGGTGACATTCACCACCTGTGCATTCCACAAAAAAAGATACCCTCTAAGTTCTGGTCATTTTTCTAACTGTCTCCATGTCTAGAATGTTCTCCATCCTGTACTCTGACTACTCACTTTCCTAGCTTCTTCTAAGTGCCACCTTCTAGAGGGAGCTTTTCCTAAAATCTCTTAATTTTAGTGTCTTCTCTCAGTTAATTATCTCCTATTTATCCTGTATATAGCTTGATTTAAATATAAATATGGATTAATGTTTTGTTTGTATATTGTCCCCCCATCAGATCTGTAAGCTCCTTAAAGACAGGGACTGTCTTTTGCCCCTATTTATATTACCAGTGTTTATCAAAGTGCCTGGTAAATAGTAGGCACTTGCAAATGTTTACTGATTGATCTAACGATTAATGTCTTTCTTCTAATTCACCCTTCTGTCTTCTCTCCTTTCCATCCTATTTTCCTGTTGGCTGAAATGTATCTGTGGACAGACTCTTTTCTTCCTTAACCATTTCAGATGCAAGTAATATTCACATGTCAATTGTTCTCCCCCAGTCCTGATTCCTTATAGGTAATGGTATCTACTCACACACCCTCAATACATGAAATAATTTTACCTAACCTTTCTTTGTTCCCTACTCCCCTTGTAATTCCTCTTTCCTTCTTGTACCATTTTTCACTCAAGATCATAACAACCACACAGAGACTTGTTTAATTAGACTTCTTTTGCTAGTCCTGATGATACTGAAATTCATTATCTTTTCCTCCCCAAACATTACCTACTCTAAATGTCCCTATTTCTATTAAGAACACCACCATCCTCCCAGTCACTCAATTTTACTAATTCAATTTCATCCACCACTTTTCACTCTTACTCATCCCAGATAGCCAATCTTTTGTCAAATCTTACCAATTTTACTTTCACAAGATCTTCCTTTCTCTTTACTCATACATCCACAAGCTTAAAAAATCACTTCTTTCATGGAATACAGTAATAGCCTTATATCTGATCTTCCTGCTTATACTCACCTTTCAAAATCTTTTTTTTTTCTAAATTGTTGTTCTGACAATGTATGTCCACACTACTGTTTAATGATCTCTAATGTCTTCCTTTAATCTTTAAGATCTATAAATCCCTCTCTTACAACCTGGCTCCTGTGGACTGATTCCAAATTTCTTACATTTATTGCTTTTCATACAGACTGATCTAAATAAACTAGTCTATTTGCCATTCCTGGAAGAAGATGCTGACTCATCTCTCCCCACCTTTGCACTGGATTACCCCTGTACTTACAATGCTCTGTCACTATCTCCTAGTTTCCTCAGCTTCCTTTCAGACTCAACTCAAATTCCTTCTTCTGTAGATATATTTCCTAGTTCCTTCCCCTCCCCTGCCCTACTGCTAATAATTTTTTTCTTTGAGAGTACTTTGATTCTACTAAATGTATTTCTTGTCTATGCCTAGTTCATATATAGATATATATGTATGTATATATGCATATACATACATATATATCTATATCTATCTATCTATCTATCTATATATATATATAGTCACTTCTATTAAAATATAAGCTCTTTGAGGACAGGGACTGTTTTATTTTAATTTACCCAGTTCTTATCACAGTTCCTAGCACACAAGAAGATCATACTAAATGAGTGTTGACTGTTGACTGATTTATAATCTTAGAATTGAAAGGTTAAAATATTTAGTTAGACTCATGCAACCACTATGTGACTTTAATCAGAGATGAAGTAAGAAGTTGAGAGGAACCCTTATAAAACTGACCTGTGAGCCACAACCACTCCAAAGTAAAATGATGAATGAAATTGCTGAATCTCTCAGTAAACATGATGAGAATCACCTACCTTATTCTACTTATATACCAGTGGAACCCAATGTTATGTAAAAAATTGTAACTTAGAAAAGGTCATTGCAGTGCATTCACTATCAGGCACAGCTCGATGAGAACATTAAAAGCACTGAGATGAGCTTTGTGAACTAATATATGATTACTACAAGCCTAGTTATTTTATTTAATGCTAAAGTAAAATATTTGCATCAAGGATTCATAGTGGATAGAGAACCTCCCTAGAAACCAGGAAGCCATGGTTTCAATTCTACCTGTGATACCCACTGGCTATGTATACCTCGGGAAATCATTTCTCAGTGCTCCAGGTAATTGCTTAAGAGAGGAAAATTGCATAAGTTCTGAATTGAAAAGGGAATCTTCCTCACCAGAGAGTCCTAGAAGAAGAGTTTTGCTTTCCAGAAACATTCCAAAAAAGAATATTTGAGTTGAAAAGAGCTGGGGTCCTTAGACTGAGATATCACCAGATAACAATAGCTTTACTCTCTTAGAGAAATGAGGTACTTATACATGAATCGACCCTGTGTGCATATACCCTTCCATAAATGTGTGCTTTGAGGGAACTATGTGAATCAAAATGACTAAATTTAAGGTCTGGTTCAATTTGCTTTCATGAGTCTAGTCCAATTTATATCTCATGAGAAAACTCGATTCAAATATGATAATTATGAGAAAACTTTATTGCATTGTTTAAACCTTGTTAGGTGTGGCTAGAAAGTTAGGCCACCTCTACCTGTCACTGAAAGAAAACTCTAAATTAAGTCAACTAGATAATCCAATAATATTTCAAGATTGATGCAGAGTTTTCTCACAAAAAACAAAGGCAACATTAAATAGAGCAACAGCAATGTGGTTTTAAGAACAACTTTGAAGGACTGTCATTTTGACTATTATAAATACCAAAATTAACTACAAAGGATTTATGAAGGAAAATGTTCTATCTCAAGAAAGAAAGATGACTAATGGTAATCATCTCTAGGGCAGGAGGAAAGGGAAGAAATACATAATAATTCATATATTTTAAAAGAGTAGCAATTTATGCATAAAATTTTCATGTGCAATAATCTTTTTTATTATACTGTAAATAAATTATTGTTTTATTTCCTAAATTCAAAATGAAAAAAAAATTGTAAAGAAAAATATTATACATCTCAAACACAAACTTTTGTTTCTTCAGTTATTTCAGATTTTATCCATAACATCTAGTTGTATTTACTTTGAATGATATGAATATTTGAGGAAGAATGAACCTTATATTTAAGGGGAAAATATTTATGACCTAGTAGTAGAATGATAAACATATTAATTGTTAGAAAACAATTATTATATTATGGAATTGAAAAATAAAATATGAGTTATCTGAAAAGAAAGATCATTACACTCTGGAAGAATCGGGGTAGGCTTCATAGAGGAAGGGAAACCTAAACTCTCTTTTAGAACATGATTATGAATATATGTTATTATTTTGTTATAATAATTTTGTTATTATGATTTTTTTATATTCCTTCTTAAGATTTTTCCTTGCATAGCCTGCTGCTTTAGAAGAGATATGAAATCAAATTTATATTTATTTTGTGTTTCCCAGGTAACTGGTTTAGTATAAAATAAATAACAATTCAACCTAACTATAATCCCAATTAACTTGAGCAAACACTTCTATTTTTGTGTCCATGCTCATATTAAAAAGAATCTTCAAAGTAGCTTCTCTCCCCTATCTGCTGAAAAATCAGTTTCCTCTTTGATGTAGATAGTATTAAGTGTTATCTATTTGACAGTCCTTGTCTAGTGTCTAATATGAATAAACTAGAGAACAACTGCAATATTAGAGAACTCTAGAGAGTTGATGAAAAAAATTAATTAAAACTATTAATAACTTCATCAAAATTTCAAGGTATAAAATAAATCAGTATTTCTACGTATTACCAACAAAACTCAGGAGGAAGAGATAGAAAAAAAATCTAATTAAAATAATTACAAAATGGATAAAATACTTGAGGAGCTAATTGATAAGACATGCTTTCAATGGCTGTCCCACAGGCTTTCAATATTCTCACTTCTCATTTTTATCATTCATCACTACATCCTTGACATATTAATTTGGACATATCACATGGGCAAATTAACTTCACTGGAAGTTTTATTTTATACAAATTTATCTGCTTATATGTTTAATAAAATATCGTATACTACATTACTAAAGTAAAATGCCCTAGTTGAAGCTGGCAATAGAAATCTACACTCAGAAGAAATTTATGTCAGCAATCTGTCAGTCTCTCAGTATTTATTAAGTCCATACTATATACTAATCATTGTATTAAACACTAGGAATATAAAGGGGGGAGTGGGGAAGTCCCTGCTCTCAAAGAACTCAGTTGGAGTTCTTTGCAGAGCTTCAGAATATAGAGTGAAAATATCTATGAACAAACAAAATATATCTTGGATAAATTAGCAGTTAATCACAAAAGGAAGGAATTAACATTAAAGGAAAAAGGGAAGTCTTGCAGATGAAGGAGTTTGAGGTGAAATTTGGAGGAAACCAGGAAGCAGAAATGAGAAGGAAAAGTGCTCAACAAAGAAGGACAACAGTCAGAAAGCAGTCAGAAAATTGTGTATCACAGATGAGAAATGGCAAAGAGGTCAGTGTCACTACATCATAGAGAATGGTAATTACTGATGTCATTTTTCAGTTATACCTGACTCTTCATGATGCCATTGGTATTTTCTTAGCAAAGATACTGGATCAATAAACTAGGAAAAAAATTTACATCCACAGGTCCCGATAAAGGCCTAATTTCTAAAATATACAGAGAATTAACTCAAATTTATAAGAATACAAGACATCCACGTAATTCGTTTCAACAATGAGATGATTGAGGCCAGTTCCAATGATCTTGTGATGAAGAGAAACATTTGCACTCAGAGAGAGGATTGTCAGAACTGAGTGTGGATCACAACATATTATTTTCACTTTTTTGTTGTTGTTTGCTTGCATTTTGTTTTCTTTCTCATTGTTTTCCCTTTTTGATCTGATTTTTCTTTGCAGCAAAATAATTGTATAAATATGTATACATATATTGAACTTAACACATATTTTAAAATATTTAACATAGATTACTTGCCATCTAGGGCAGGGGGTGGGAGAAAAGGGGAATTTGGAACACAGGGTTTTGCAATGTTGAAAAATTATCATGCATATTTGAAAATAAAAAGCTTTCATTAAGAAAAAGAATACCAGCCATTCTCTAATTGAGAAATTGTCAAAAGATCTAAACATAATTTTCAGATGAAGAAATTAAAGTTATTCATAGTCATATGAAAAAAAAATGCTCTAAATCCTATTGATCAGAGAAATGCAAATTAAAACAACTCTGAGATATCACTACACACCTCTCAGATTGACTAAGGTCACAGAAAAAGATAATGATGAATACTGGAGAGAACATGGGAAAACTGGTACATTAATACATTGTTGGTGGAGTTGTGAATTTATCCAAGCATTCTTCATAGCAATTTGGAACTATACTCAAAGGGCTATCAAACTGTGCAGACTCCTTGATCCAGTGTTATCTCTACTGGGCCTGTATGCCAAAAAGATCATAGAAAAGGGAAAAGGACGCATATGTGGAAAAACATCTGTAGCAGCCCTTTTTGTAGTGGCAAGGAACTGGAAACTGAGTGGACGCCCATCAGTTGGAGAATGGCTGAATAAGTTATGGTGTATGAATGTTACAGAATATTCTTCTATAAGAAACTATCAGCAGGATAATTTCAGAGAAACCTGGAAAGACTTACATGAACTGATGCTAAGTGAAGTGAGTAGAGCCAGGAGAAATTGTACACAGCAAAAGCAAGATCATATGAAGACCAATTCTGAAAGACGTGACTCTTTTCAACAGTGAGGTGATTCAGGCCAATTCCAATAGACTTGTGATGGAAAGAGCCATCTGCAAGCAGAGAGAAGACTGTGGGCACTGACTGTGGATCACAACATAGGAGTTTCACTTTTTTTGCTTTTGTTGTCTTGCATTTTGTTTTCTTTCTCAGTTTTTGGCTTTTGATCTGACTTTTCTTGTGCAGCATGATAATTAATATATATAGAAGAATTGCATATGTTTAATATACACTGGATTACTTGCCATCTAGGGGAGAGGATGGGAAGAAGGGAGGAAAAAAAAATTTGTAATACAAGGTTTTGCAAGGATAAATGTTTAAAATTGTCCATGCATATATTTTGAAAATTTAAAAAAAGATTTAATAAAAATTTTAAAAAACAAAGATACTGGAATGGTTTGTAATTTACTTTTCTGGCTCATTTTACATATGAGGAAAATGAGGCAGAGTTAGCTGACTTGTCCACAATCACAAAACAAACAAATATCTGAGATCAGATTTGAATTCGGGTCTTTCTGACTCCAGGGCCAGCGCAGCCCAGAGGGGAGTAAAGTGTAAGAAGACTAGAAAGGAGAAAACATGTTAGGGCCAAAAATAATATTTTAATCTTTACTGAAATAAAATACAAAAAAGGCAATAAACTAAAAGTCACATCCAAAGATTCTATAATGAAAGTTTTCTGGGTCAGAATGCCCAGCTTAAGAGTCTCTCCCACTTACAAATGTTTAATCTTATCCTCTTTGTTGTTCCCTTGCTAATCTCTAAATCATAACTTCTGCATGAGCCACTGGTTTTCTAAACTCTGTGGTTTTTCCTTTCCAGAACTGGTGTAGTCTTCTGAGGCCATCATTAAAAATACTAAAGCAAAAATAGAGATAATGTGGACAGAATCAATGTGAATAAGATCCTTCAGTTCACTTCCTTTATTTTCTTTTCTTCTTGACTTTCAATCAGATTAGATTTTATATACTAAATTTTATCCACTTCTCCCAAGTTATGAGAATTCACTTGTTTTCCTCAAATAAACTGAAGAATTTTCATACTTCATTGTAGTTATTGTTCATGATTCATTTTTTTAAAGTGTCAAATTATTGTGGCTGAATTAACATGCCCCAATAACAATAAAAATTCATACATTCAGCCCGTATAAAATTCTCCCAAAATGAGAAATCAAGAAAAATTAAAAGTTCTAAATTCAACTCATTTTATATATCAACCTATCAGTCAATGAACAATCACAGTTAGGCACAGAGCTTTTGATTCAAAAAAATTAAAAATCATAGGTAAAAATCTTACATTCTTTTCAATTTTTTTTTTATTTCTGCATTATCAAAACTTATTCTGATATTCTTTCCCTTCCTTCTAAGACGGGAAAAAAAGAAAAGAGAAATTGGAAAAAAAATCAGCAAAAACTGACTATTATGTCAGAAAAACACACCCGACAGTTATCAAACTCTGAAAAAGGAGTAGGAGAGAAGCATCTTCTCATCTCTGTTTTGGAGACATGCTTGTTCTTTGTAGTTTTGAAACATTCACTTCTGATTTTTGGTGGTTGTACTTTCCATTTGCATTGTAGTAACCATTGTGTATATTGTTTTCTTGTCTGTTTATTTCACTCTGCATCAAATCATGTTATCTTCCTCTGTCTTTCTGTATTCATAGTAGCCATTTCTTTGAACAACATAATAGTCCACTTTATTCATGTGACACAATTTATTTAGCAATTCCCCAGTTGAAGGGCATATAATATGTTTTCTGTAAAGAACTTAAATTCTAACAGGGGAAAGAAGCACATATATACAGAATAAATATTAAAAAAAACAAAGATAAATGCAATTAATTACAATGTTGTTAAGGAGTGAGGATATTAGTAGTTGAAAGAATTGATTGCAAAGTCATGTCCATT
>JAJPUD010029377.1:0-12298 GCA_023553655.1 Myrmecobius fasciatus
GGGGGCTCTTATTCGGGATGACTTATTTTATCCCTTGAGTGTTTTATTTGTTTTTTATTTTAAAGGTCTTGGGGATTAAAATAAGATACTACTTAAAGCATTAAGTAAAAGCCACTCACAGCCAACAATCCCAGGTGTATCTGTTCTGGGTATATTTTTCACTAAGCTGAGGTTTACATACTTGTTGTCTTGAGGCAAGAAGACTATACCAATTAGTATTTTGATTTCACTTAATGATTTGAGAGAGATTATTGGTCTTAATTCATCTGAACTCAGAAGCTAGAGAGGTGCCATTTTGTTTCCATAGTAACCATAAGCACTAGATGCCTATAGTTTTCTTCAGTACTTTAGAAACAAATCATCTTTGTTCAATGGTTGTACAAATACATTGTCACCTAGAGTGAATACTTAAAAATTATATTAGAGTGTTATAAGCTAACAAAGCTCTATGAGACTTTGAAACTTAATGAGACTTGAAAACTTAAAAAGCAATTCAAGGATGCCAAATTAAAAATTTTCTTAGTATCACAATAGCATCCAAAGTAATATCTTCTCATAAAAAAGTAAGAAAATTATATACAGTACTTAAAATATTATGCACAGTATGTAAGGAGTTATCTGTGAAAGCTCTTTGGAAAAAAGCCACACAGGTAGAGAACTTTTTAAATTTTTCTGCATTTTACAAAAAGTCAATTATTAAACTTAGAACCAGCATCTTTTGTTTTTTTATATGCTTTCACTTGGAAAAATAATAATGATAATATATTGTTCAATTTTATGTAGCATTTCACAAAGCTATGAGGTAAATTGTTTAAAAATTATTACCCGAGGGAACTAAGGCTGAGAGATTTAAGAAGCGCCCTTACTGAATCTATGGTTTTAGAGCCATTTATTTCATAAGACATCATCATAAATAATGCTCAAGGCTTTCATGTCAATTCTGCAGAAGTAATATTTGCCCAGGCAAGGCAGAAGGGAGAAATGTTTCATTTCACAGATTTATATAGGGCAGAAGAACAATGACTGGAAAAGTACAGGCCCCACACAAAGAGTTTTGCCTTCATTTTCAGTCATTTGCTCAGATTTTTGAGCTGCAAGGTAGCACATCCTCCAAATCTTTTTTTTTTTTTTTTAATAAATGAAGTTGTTGAGTTTCCTAGAAAATTGTACCTTATTTAAGGGTTACATCTAAAAACTCGTTCCCTTAGTTCCTAGCATTATACTTTTCCCTCTCTGATAGATACACTGGCTGAAATACCTCCTTAAGGGCCAGATTTCTTAAGAGGAGGAGTCCCAAGTTCCTCCACTATAACCAGTTACAGAAGGTGTTTGGGGGGTTTCTGTAAAATAAAATGGGTAATACTAAACATGTTTTAATATATGCCTCCATTTGACCATCTCCAGGACTACATTTCACAAAGGTTTAGGATATGAAAAGCAATGTTTGGGACAACATGGCCTTTGTATGTGACCTCCCTGCTAGCTAACATCTCCTTGCTTGAATCAGAATATATAAAAATTAGAAAATGCTCTTAGAGGTAATCTAAACCAAAATCTTTATTATATAGATGAGAAGCTAAGTTCCATCTAAGTCAAAAAGCTAAATTTAGTGGCCGCGAGGGAATCTGGGACTCAGGCTTCCTATTTCACGACCTCTTTTTGGACCACTGTATCACAATGCCTGCCTTTCCCATTGTGCAAGAGAACATCACAGCCAAATGAAAGAGAAGACTTTTAGAACCTAATTTATTCTAAAATCTGCAATAATAGGAAATAAATTCTAGAAAGATGAATGGCATTTGTGGTATATTCTTCCTAAATAAAATTATATGGCAATGAGCTGTTTTGGAAATTGGTCTTAATAGGTTTCAGTAATGTTCCTTAGCAGGAATGCATTGTACAGAACAAGAGCTGAGTAGAATGGAGAGAGAGAGAGAAAGAGAGAATTTCTCTATTGTCTTGTCAGACTCTTTGAACCCTTAAATGGGTAGAGACTTGTAACTTTGGTTTTGGTTAACATCTGCATTAGAATTTGGGAGAAAAAGACTAAGCAAACAAAATTTCTCTGAGTCCTTTGTTTAATCCCACCCTTTCTCTAGAGATTACCAGTCTGTGTTAATAAACACTGTTCTCAGGGACTTTCTCCTGATTGCTGATTCTCTCTATGAAAAATATCATAGTAATATTTCTACTTATTGATTCCTTTATGTGAACAGATTCCATTCTTTCCCATATTTTTGCCTAAAAATTTGGGGCTGTTGACATTTTTTTTAAAGTTATATATGAAGCTGTATATATTTTATTTGAGGAGTTCTTTTCTTCATTGTCTGATTTTGAACTTTAAAGGCCCTGGGGAATATGCTTTTTTCCCCTCAGTCTTTCAGGTTTCTAGTACATCTGACATTTTTCCCTTTTCAATAAATACAGACAGCACAAGATGTTTTTGATCTTTGCAGCAAATCTTATAGTGACTGAAATGAATCTCTCCTTTGTTGGAGCACTTGGCTTGTTACAGGCATAGTTCCTGGCCACCCTTTGGAAGATGAAAAGAATCAAAAAGGCCATCAGGCCAATACAAGAGTTTTAAATCTTCTACTACCATTTTGTTATCCTTCTGCCATTTATTAGCAGCCTGAATTGAAAATTACAACAGCATGAGGTCCAGGCTTTGTTATTTTGAGGGCTAAAGCAGTGCCAGGGAAAGTGCTATTTAACTAGAAAAGTCTTGAATATCAATAATATCACAGCCTTTACCTTAGATCGAAGTGTTGGCATTTTGCTAACCACCCATCCTGGAAGTGGTTTTGCTTTCTAAAGCAAGGGAATATTTATTGGTTGTCTCAGAGTTAAATGATTTCATTTTCAAATGACATTATCTTTCCAGTGTTATATTAACAACTCCCCAGATCTAGCAATTTAGGTAATGTTGAACCAAATTATTTCAGGTTGAAAATTTGATAAAACTTTCATATCTCACTTTAGTAATATTTGTTGCTTGAGCACATTGAAATAGTCATCAACATAAAAAATGCAAATTCACAGGCCTTAGATTAAGAACTATTTTTCTAAAACAAACAAAAGGGAGCATTTTTCTAATACATAGGCATTTAGAGCTGGAAGGAACTTTAAAGGTAAGATTTTTTTTAAAACCAGACCTATGATTCATTGCAATAAAATAGAATTATAATAAGATTTTTGCTGCCAGTGTAGACTGTCACCTGTTCTGCAACTTAGACTTTGGGACCTCCCAGAGGTACTGAGAAGTTATAGTGACTTCTACCAAGGTCTGATAGCTAATATATGTCAGAGGTGAGGCTCAAACCCACATCTCTCTGATTCTGAGGCTGTTTAGTACATGTGCCAAACTAATTTAAGAATAAAAATAAAGACAATGCATCTAGTTTCTAAATCTTTACCAACTATGAATTATTTCAGCTTAACTGTCCATTCTTACCTACAGATGAGCTGAATTTTGTATGTATGTTTCAATGGAAATTCCTTGACTTTTGAAATTTGTCTATTTTTTTATCTTGAGGAAAATAGGAATTGTAGCCACAAGTTTGATTTTTAGAGAGAACCACATACCAGAGCAACTTGCAAAATCAGCTTTAAAAGTTACTTTCAATCCTTAATATATACTGTTACAGTCTTTGCTTGTTATAATTACTGGAAATAACCAAACAAGTGCATTAGGTCATTCTTCCACAGCTTCAGGTTTTCAAAGGGTGCTCTTCATATCTTTTTTTCCTGCCCACATGAGAGAAAAGTTTACTCTCAGTTGTCTAAATAGACAGAGGTTTTATTGAATTGGTCCTGAATTGTTTGAAGAAATGGTTTATCTTCACATGTTTATCATGGACTTATCAAGTTACTTGTGATCCTTTCTTTTATCTCTTTTTTCCCTATTTGCAAATGAAAGTGATATTCCTTGAACCTTACCCAATTTCCAGTTAGAAAATTTTGAGCTCCCTGAAGATTAATTATTCAACAAGGATTTCTTATTAGGAATTTCAGAATATGTAGTTCTTATTTTCTCATCCATTTTATTTTTCTGTTGCCTTTACAGTCAGAATACAGACTTAATATATCATAGGGTGAATACTGCTAGTCCATTAATGCCTCCAAGACACTTTGGAAGATACCTGTCAGCTAATCTTTATTGGGTGTCCATTAGCCATATTAGTGCAGTGAAGATGTTTAGGTCTCAATCTCTGTTTTAAGGATTTAAATAGTTGTTGATTAATTGCTTTTAGGAAAGGATTTAATCACTCTGGTACTTTTATTATTGGATTTGCATTTCACTTGATTTTTTAAAATAATTTATTACTCCATTAAATTCCCAGACTTCCATTTCTATTTCCTGTGGTTCTCTGATTGCTATGCTTATTAAATCTTCTGTCATATGAATAACAATATGAATGACTTGCCCTTCACTGGCTTTTCTAGGATTTTGAGAATTTTAATCAATCATGATTTATATCTTAACTCCTTTAAACTTATATATAACTAAGATAATTGGTGTATTGGCATTCCTATGTTTGACCTTCACAGTAAGTGACATTTCAGGCTTCAATAGTCTTGGATTATCATTTTAAGGCATATGATATAAATTTGTCTCATTTTAAGGAACATACTTGGTAGAAAATAATAGCAATATCTTGTTCTAGCTTTAAACAGTGTTCTGAAAATTGTTGTTCATAAATGAGTTTTGAATTCATCTTCTCCAAGGAAGCAAGCTAGTTTTTAACCATCCCTTTAAAACCTTGTCCTTATAATCATTGTTCCATTTTTCCAAACCCCAGACTAAGCTGATAGTTAATATGATATCACATTGATGTCACTGAAGAGAAGGGATCATTTTTATTCAAGCAAGGGATCTTTATAGCTTGTGAAAAATGAAAACCAAGATCACTTGTTAAGAGTTTGATTTGACTGTTCTTGTTTCATTTCTTTTAGAATATTACTGAAGAGCCATTCCAACAACAGGAACTGAATTCAAATGAGGCCACCATGACCCAGCAATGTGTGCCTGATTCTCACTTGGCAGAACTTCAAGACAAAATTGAGCAAACAGAAGCTGCCAACAAGGTATGGCTTCATCAATGGCAAGCTTGCATTGACAGTCATGGAAGGCTAATAAAAGTTTGATATCTGTGAAGCCCAAATGTTCTTGTCAGGTTGAATTAAGTCTTCCTACAGAATCCTTCTAGTTGCTTTTAGTTATTTTTCCATGAAATACTTCCCTCAAACTAATATTTTCTTTCATCTTTATTTTACTTGAGAATTAAAGTTTGTCCACCATTTTTAGTGATATTAAAGATGAGGCTTAAGACAAATTTGAACTTGAACCTTGAGGTTTGTATGCTCTGATTTGGCTCTTTGCCCCTTTTTAAAGAAGGCAGATATGCTGATTTACTTAAGGATTTAATGAGTACTATCCATAGAGAAGTAGCAGGGGACTAGGCTCCTTGTTTGTATTTCCTGAAATTTCAACATAAGCCAGAGATTTGGGAAGAAGGATTTTGTGGCAGATGGTATGGAAAGACCAATCCTGATCATCAAACCTTCTTTGCCACATACAGATTCTACAAGAGAAACTGAATGAAATGAGCTGTCAGCTGAAATCTGCCCAGGAAGCATCCCAGAGGCAGGATTGTACAATTCAGAACCTCAGTCAGTCCTTGAAAAGCAGGGAGAGTGAGGTAAGAGCTTTACTAAGGACTGGTCGGTGCTTCTTTTGCTTTGGCACTGTTGTGTTTCTTCAGGGGATCGCTACAGAATACAGCTCTAGCTGCTACTGAAGAATGTGCAGCTCTGTGAGTCTGGGACGGGCCTCCCTTACCAGTTACCCTCCAAGTACTCTGCTTCTTCTCACACAGTCCTCTCCCCACCCCTTTTGCCTCTGGCCTTTCCTTCCTATCATTGAAAGCTCCACTAAATGCCGCCCTTAGATGTTCCCTGGGCCATTCTTCTTCCCAGATCTCCCTTCCCACATCTCTTAGAAGCTCCGGAGTATTCTGTACTACTGATGTCTTTGTACACTCTGGCTTTGAAAGGTCCTCATGATCTGGGCCCTTCCTGCCTTTCCGGTCTGCTTACACCTTATCCTCCCCAACGTGTACTTTTTGATCCAGTGACACAGGCTTTCTTCCATCTCCAGACTTGGCTATTTTCTCCATGCCTCTTTATTTCAGCCTACTGGCTTCTGGGACTTTCTTAAAGTCCCAGCTTAAATCCCATCTTCTACAGGGAACATAGAGAAGTCTGTCCCAGTCCTCCTTAACTCTGGTGCTTTCCCTCTACTGACAGTTTCCAGCTTATCCTGTCCGTAGCTTATTTATCTCCCATCTTTTGCCTTTCTCTCCCCTTTTAGCCTGTGAGCTCCTGAGAGCTGGCATGTTTTTTGCATTTAGCACTTGGTCTGGGCTTGGCACATCATAGGTACTTAAAAAATGCCAGTTGACAGTTGAACTGTTTACTTGCCATTTCCTCTACTAGACTATAAGCTTTATAAGGACAGGTTTTCTGTCTTCCTCAACATTTGCCTCAGGTTTGTACATCATGGCTGTTTAGTAACTGCTTATTGATTCTGTGGAAGCATAAACTGATTTTTTGGTAGCACAAAACTGGGCTAAATCCATAGTAGCATAAGATATATTTGTTCACTATTCACCCGTGGTGAGGGAGACAATGAGCTTCATTTTTAGCCCGCTCTTTTATATTCTTTTAGACTGAAGAGCTGTACCAGGTGATCGAAGGTCAGAATGACACAATGACCAAGCTGCGGGACATGCTACACCGAAGCCAGCTTGGACAACTTCAGGTAAATGAGAGCTGCCAGGCTGCTGGAGATATAGCAGGGGCTGTTCAGCACTTAGCATCCCCACCTTTATTTCGTTGGTTTTTCATCCAGATGTTAGCTAAACCCCCATTGTCACATGCTTTCTTTCCTCTTAGCTTCCAGAAGGTGGGTCCCCAGCCCAGCAGCAGATGGCCCTGTTTGATCTTCAGAATGCCTTATTCTGCAGCCAGCTGGAGGTACAGAAGTTTCAGAGAGCATCCCGGAGGAATGAACGGCTCTTGGAGGATGCCAAGCGGAACCTTCAGTTCATGGAGGCTGCAGCTCAGGGGCTAGAGCAGCAGAAGGAAGCGGTGTGGACTCACAACCAGGTAAATCATTAATCTGTCTGTGGTAGCAGGAATTGACTTTGTCCTCACCTGCCACTTCTTAGCAGCCAGGGTTTGCTTTACTTATGATTAATAAGCATCTTTGACCCAGTGATCTTATCGTAGTCATTCAGCAAAGCTCTTATCTGACTTTCCATAACTAGAGTCAAGTAGGTGGCAAATTTCTTGCTTGGAAAGGATCTTCAGCATGCTAGTCCCCTAAGAGTCTGCTGCTATTTGTAGTTGTGCTTTGTAGCCTGCAGCTATTTCCTTAAGGATCTTAATCTAAGTTAAGTTTTGGAGATGGAACATTTTGGAGATTTCTACTGTGATTTATTCTGGAAAATGTTTTAGACTTTATTGGAGCCGTAATGGAGGCCACCAGACACTCAAAAATGTCGACTGGAGAGTTCTTACTTTTTCATTAGTTCCTTAAAGAAATTGATTTCTTGACCAGATTTCATCAATTACTTTAGGTGGCAATATATATGAATATGTTATTTAAAGTTTTAGATGGTCTGACCTAAGAATTTGACAAAGCTCTCTAGGAAAATTAGGAGAGTAGGCAGTGAAAACAGGCAGATTTCCCAAGCCTTGGGAGGATGAGAACAGAAGCTGGTTATAGAGACACTTCGTTGTTGAATTTAACTTTTTGAGCTTGCTGGTATGATTCACTTCTTCCCCTCTCTTCATTGCCTGAGGGGACAATTTCCAGTCACATGATGAATCTTAATGAAGAGATAGATCCCTGTCACCTCACATATCATTAGTACCATCATATCATCATTTCTGGCTAGCATTGTTTCAAGATAGGTGCTTTCTGCTTGGCTGTTTCTCTCTAGTGGGGCCTGTGCCATGAAAGCAGTGTTTTTGCCATGGTCTACACTTGAGCCAAATTAAACGGCTCACTCTTCCTCCATTGTGATCTCTGCTTCTCCACCTCTGTCCTTCCTCATAGTATCTCCTGGGCTTGGAATGCTGTCTTGCTCAATATTTGTCTACTGACAGCCTGTCCATCCTTCAGGGATCTGCTCAAATGCCCCTTCCCACTGGAAAGTCTCTTCCTTTCTCCCTTTTTTTTCCAACTTCCTCTTCTCAACTTCCATAATACTTAAATCTTTATCATGCTACTGTCATTTTGTTTTATAGTCCCATTTTTATTTGAAGTCATTTGTGCACATCTTATATCCCTTAAATGATTGTAAGCTCCTTTGGGATAGGTGATGAGCAGATAGAGTACTGGGCCTGAGGATTGGAAGACCTGAGTCCAGATCTGGCCTGAACCCCTGAACACTTACTAGTCATGGGACCCCGAGCCCATCACTTAACCTCTGTCTACTTCAGTTTCCTCATCTGTAAAATGGGAACAGTAATAGCATCTACCTCCAGGGTTGTTGTAAGGATTAAATGAGATAATATTTGTACAGTGCTTAGCACAGTGCCTGGCACATAGTAGGTGCTAAATTAGTTCTATTACTCTATTACCTTTGCATCTTCTTTGACGCTTGGCATGCTGCATTGCACATAGAAGACACTAAAAAGACATTTGAAAGCTTATCTTTTTCAGTAGCCAACCTGTATTTAGGAAGTGAAAGTAGAAGATTTTTCTGATAAAGATTTTATTTTATTTTAGGAATTGCGAAGTACCCTGCAGCAGGTACAGGAAGATTTACGTAATAAGAACAAGCAGCTTCACGTGCTGGAGGGCACGAGGTGCCGTGAGACCCAGGCTCGAGAACAGAACTTTCAGCGTCTGAACTACAGCCTGCAACAGAAGGACCAGCTTCTGCAGGTGGGCCAGGGCAACAGAGCCTTGCAAATTCTTTTTACCAGTCCCTGTGACTTCAGATTATGGATCATCATCATCCAGATCCGAGTTCTTGTTTTATCCAAAACTCTAAAAGGGGGCCTAGGGATAGTCATACCATGAAATAAAAGATTCCCAGGTGTGTGAGGAAACCTGGAGAGTCCTGAAAAAGAATTAAATAATCCTCAGGATTGGTCATCAGATCCTCTACCAGGAGCAACCCCAGCCAATTACCTTTAAAAGTTGTCTTGATCACGGGGTGTCTCTGTGACTTATCCAGGATCGTGAGGCCGGAATGTGTCGCAACCAGGACTAAAACTCAGGTCTGCCTGACAGAGAGGCTGACCCTGTATTCACTGTGCCACAGTGTATCTCCCTAATATAAATGATTATAGGACATGAACAATTAAGGGAAAACCAGAATTTGAGAACCAAGTGCCAAGTCTGCAGTCATAGGGAAAGATCTTCTGATTCTAGTTGACATTGATATTTTATATCAGAGGCATTATACCCCATGCTGAGTTTGCCATGGCTCCTCATCACATGGCATGCTGGATTTACCCACCTTAGTATTCTGTTTGGATGCACTAGGGATGTTGTAGAGGAGAATGTGGGTATCCTATGTGAATTAAACATCCATGGCTCAGACTTTAAGAGGTTAGAAATATAACCCTAACTTCCTCTATAACACATCTGCCATTCTATAGCATATATTCTTCCTGGGCTTTATTTAAAAAAAAAAAAAAATCAGTTTCCAGATTGTGAAGCCTCAGGTAAATATGGATCAAGTAGAGATCACCCTTGAGAATAGAATCCCCCAGATCATTCAACACAAGGGACTTTATGTTTTGGGCTCATGGGAAGCAGAAGCAGAGGTCCCAGGAGTTCCTCTGGACTCCAGGGAGCACAGCAGGCCCTGCTTAAGGAAAATGGCAGTTGAGGAACATGAGAAGAAGACCCATCTGTGTTCCTTTTGGTCCTCAGGAGAGGAATTCTGCTGATTGTCCACCTGGAGTCATCCTGCCACCTTCGCTATGCCTGCTCCACTCATGGGTTGACCCCCCTCTAGCCTTGGGGAGCTCAAGCTAGGTGTAAGCTAGGTTAATGGTTTGGGCCATTGTGGCCCCTTCCTTTTGTCAGTTTTTGGCCTTCACAGAGACTGAGTGGCTAAATTACTTAGAAGCAAGGAGAAAGAAAGATAAGCTACTTTGGGGCTGCTATCTTTGACAATGTATAACTATGGGAAATTTTTTGGGGGTCTCACCAGGAATACCGAGAACTCATGCAATATCAGAACAACTCAGAGAAGAGCCTTGAGGCAAATGAAATGATGCTTGAGAAACTTCGCAATCGCATCCAAGATCGAGATGTTGCTTTAGAGGTAAATCTGATTGAATTCTGCTCCACTTAGATGAAAGGCTGTGACCAAGGACATCTTCTCTGATGTACAAAGGGTTTTACATTGGGACATGTAGAATTAAGAGTGTTGTCTGTTGAAAGAACTGATACTATAAGGGTTTTTTTTCCCTGTTGTTCCATTTCTTCTTTCACAACATGACTAATGTGGAAATATGCTTTACATAAAAAAAGAAAAGATTGTTCTCTGTTCCTCACTTTAATTTGTACTGGCACATGTGGCCATTTGGGTATCCATTCTTATTTTATTTTTATTTTTTTTTTGCTGAGGCAATTAAGGTTAAGTGACTTGCCCAAGGTCACACAGCTAGAGAATGTTAAGTGTCTGAGACCAGATTTGAACTCAGGACCTCCTGACTTCAGGGCTGGTGCTCTATCCACTGCTCCACTTAGCTGCCCCTTTGGCATCCATTCTTATGGAGGCCCAGGATTTTTTCCTAAAATCTCTCGCTTTTTTCATTATCAAATGAAATAACATTTGTAAACCACTTAGCACAGTAATTGGCACATGGTAGGACATAACAAATGCTTATATCCTTCCCCACTATTTCCTGACAGCGGGCCATTGATGAGAAGTTTTGTGCCTTAGAAGAAAAAGAAAAAGAACTACACCAACTTCATCTTGCTGTGAGAGAGCGAGATCATGACTTAGAGAGACTCCGCTACGTCCTGTCTTCCAATGAAGCTACCATTCAGGTGGGTACCACATCCAGTCCCTCCTTTGGCTATGATGCAGTATTGCTCCTTGCCTTCATTTTTTAGAATCCGAGCACATTAGCTTTACCTGTTTCCCATAAAGAACAAAGCAGGAGACCTTGTCTATCCCTTCCTTTTCTGATGGCATGTTGTGATACATGAGGTGTTAGCAGTCTGCCATTCTTGAGTTGGCTCTAAAACCTCAACTCTTAGTCTATGATTTTTCCCAGACTGATTTAAATTGAATCTTTAACATTTCAACCCCTTCTTAAAAGATGTGCCACCCTTTTAGATTGCAGTCCATTTTCCTTCTAGAAGCCTCGCCCCACATTATTTTGTCAGAATCTCAGTCAACAGGGTTGAGAATTTCTAACAGCATCAAGTCATGTCGCCTTGCTGGGTTAGATGCAAATTTTCCTCTGGAGAAACAATGTGAAAAATTGAACCCTCCCTACACAGGAAAAGTGGAACTGTGACTACAATAAATTAAGAAGAAACTTAAACTCTATTTTGGCACATGTCGTTGAAAAATGACTCCTTAACTCGTGGTGTTCATTTTCTCTTTGTGGCTTTAGAGTATGGAGAGTCTTCTGCAGGCTAAAAGTTTAGAACTGGAACAGTTATCAGTTACCTGCCAAAACCTTCAGTGGATGGAAGAAGAAATGAAAAAGAAATTCATCCACTGGCAGAAGGAGCAGGAGGGCATCATCCAGCAGCTGCAGACGTCTCTGCATGACAGAAACAAGGAAGTGGAGGCAAGGCTTTGTTGTTAGCCTGTGGTGAGATCTTAGCAGACCTGGCTTCTTGGGGTCTCCCATAGTCCTGCCAGTGGCCTGTTAGGACATCTTGGGGTGGGGATCTGGGAGTCTGACTGGTTTTTGGTTTCTCCTTCTATCACTGAATGACTGGACATGTCATTATGCCAGTCTTCCTTCTCTCTAGAATGGGTGAGGCAATTAACTCCAATATTACATAAACTATTTGAAAAAATAGGGAATGAAGGACTCCTACCAAATACCTTTTATGACACAGACATGGTACTGATACCTAAACCAGGTAAAACAAAAACAGATAGAATGGGTGGGGAATATTTACCTTCTTTACAGGAGTTACATGGAAACTGATGAGATCTGTGTTTTGCATGGAGCTGTTAGAGAAAAGAAATACACACACACACACACACACACACACACACACACACACACACACACA
>JAJPUD010029378.1:0-13942 GCA_023553655.1 Myrmecobius fasciatus
CATAAGCATTAAGGGGAGACATGGGGCCCAATTAAGAAATTGCCTAATCCTCAAGAGATATAAAAAGCTCCCAATCCAGGAATGGGGGAGTTGAGATTAGCCAAAAAGTTTTAGCAAAAAGGTTAGTGAAATTACAGGGTACCTGAAGGGTACCTGTGTCTAATTTCCCCAACATATCTGCTGTGATAAGGGGAAAAAAAGGGGAGACTGAAGATTTTTCACCTCATTAAGATGTCTGAAAAACATTAAACTATAACTTGAGATGTCTACAATATTTATAATTTGTCCCCTAATATTCCCTAATGTTAGAAAAAAAGCTATTGGTATACCACTTGGGGCAGGAAGAAAGATGACAGGTACAACTGGAAAACCAAGAGGAAGATCCCTAGGCTCTGGTACCAAAAAGGGAACCTGGTATCATCCAAAGGGTAAGACAGAGAATTCCTGGGCTGGTATTTTATCACAGTAGAGAAATAATGCAGAAAAAATGACTTTTTAATCCTATTCTTCAGTCTAGTTCCTTTTGGGAAGTTTCTGAAAGACAGCCAAATCATTTGAGATACCATATCTATTTAACATATTTCCCCCTAATTTTCAATTTTGAAAATACGGTCTTATATACCAAGTAAAAGAAACAAAAAATACAATAAATATTAATACTAAATCAAGGTGTAGCTAAGTATTTGTAATGATCTTTCTTAGTCCCATAGAAAAGTGCTTCCCTCATTCTGGTTGAGAAATGGGGACAATGAGTATGAAATTGTAGCATACACTGTCAGATGGGGTCATTGTTACTAGTTTTGTTTAACTGTTTTTCTTTTTTTTATAAGGGAGGATTCATCTTTTCAATCAGCAGGTACAAAAATTACTGTGATGTAAAAGCAACTGGTAAATAAAACATTCTAGGCAGAGATTTGGGCTTGGCCCTGTGATGTTTACATTTCTGTCAGTGACTTGTAAAAAAGCACATATGACATGTTTATAAAATTTACAGATGACCCAAAACTGTGAGGGACCACTGAAACCTGGATGACTATTAGGATTCAAAAAGACCTATATAGGTTACAGCATTGGACCTTTGTGAAAATCAACTAACATAAGCTTATAATTTTTCTAGGATGTTTAGGCTTCAGAAGCCCATTGCATATTATTACCTTTAATTTATGAAGGCTCAGAGATATTAACTTGTCTGCCAATTAATGCCATTTGATCATTATGAGACTAAAATTCAAAACCAGATCTCTTTACTTCAACATCAATGCTTTTTCCCTACACTCCTCATTACTGCCCAAATACTATGCTGTAACACACAGATACTTTTAGGTTAATTCAGTCCAATTCAAGTAAAATGTAGTTTCTTCTGACACTAAATAACCCCAGACTTATATAATCCTTCACTGTTAAAGTATTCTGTTTCTCAATTATTTGTCAAATCACTTAAATGTGCTATTGATTGTCTCTGAATAATATGGATGGGTCATGTACTTCTCTGCTTCCTGAATTTCATTATTTTATGGCTCTGTAATCTCAAGGCCAAGGGAATGGGAATATGACCACTTAGACCTCTTACCTTCTCTGAGAAGCCTTTCCTGATCCCATTCTATGCTAGTACCTTCTGTTAATTATTGCCAATTCTTCTTCTATTTATCTTGTCTCTACATAGTTGCTGGCATATTGTCTATCTCATTAGAATGGGAGGTTCTTGAGAGTTAGGGCTTTTTTTTGCTTATATTTGTATTCCAGTGCTCACTGGGCACATAGTAGATCCATAATAAATATTCATCCACTGACTGATATACAGTAACAAACCCATTCATAGATGCTCATATGAACAGCTTGTAAAATAACAACACAATCTGAGACAATGAGATTCTAAGGATGTTTCACTTTACACAAGATGGTCGAAAGCTCATTTTTGGGACTTTTAAGACAAGAATTCTGGTATCCAAGTGTGCTGATGCATGGATTATCCATGAAGACATACAGGAAACATCAGGAGTTGATGAAAGTAATGTAAGAGTCAAAACACAACAAATGATCTTTATTCCTTTGAAACGCATTTATGTAAAAATGTATCAAGATGGATTAAAGATTCAGGACACATAATTTGTACTTAGCACATACACTGAAGATCAAAACAACTGCTAAAAAGAACATTTATGAACAATTAAAAAAACAAAAACAAAGAGTTGTAGATGATCAAACCTAACTCTGGAAAGAGTGGGTCAGGTTCTTCCCTTGCTGAACAGGCATGTACAAAAATCAAGAACTGCTGAATTTTAACCTAAAATTGATCAATACAGAAGATCTCAAGACATTTTAAAAAATCAGGACAGACCCAATTGCAACGAAAATGTCTGAAAGGATGGCACTAAAATTTCTTGATTTTATAAAAAGGTGAAATTAATATGGTTTGAGTCTGGTAGTCTTAAGGGACCAGAGGGAAAGTATACTGCTTTATTCTGCTCAGTTAAAAGCAGAAACTAGACTAAAACAGTACGGTGGTTTCAGATACAGATTTCATCCCAAAGTAGAAAATAGAGTGACTTCAGGCACTTTTGACAAAGGAGTGGCGCACACCTGATCCTGCACCCTGGCATAACTACACAAAGGTTACTCCTCCCTCCCAACATACATATTAATTTCATCTGATTTCTCAAATGCATTGTAAATGACAATGGTTACCTTTTGAGGGAGTCCAAGCAGAAAAAACAGTACATTCTATCAATCCTTAGTTTGTATTCAGAATTCTCTTTTAAAAATATCAGGCAAGATAGCAGCACCCATCATTAAGGTATTATTTTAAATGATTTATAGCAGCAACTACTACCCCTAAGGATAGCATACGGTTATGATTAGTACAATCAATAAATCAAAAAGTAGTGATTGATGCTCTGCAAGATACAAGATGCTTATTCTCCCTCTAGAATATCTTCCAGTAAATTACATGAAGATTTAAAATCTTTCCAGAAAAAAAAGAGGTCTTCCTCTCAGAAACAGAATATTGCAATTTCCATGACAGGGCTATGGACTAGATTGGTGATTTCATCAGGGTAGTAATTTCCTGGCAAGGGACTTTCTCTAGTAATGCAGGCTGACACTTGCTCTGCTGCTCATGGTCTTACAGTGTGGCCCTAAGTCCCAAAAGGTTAAATGACTGGCCCAGCCAGTATATATGTCAGAGATGGGACTTCAAACTCAGGTCTTTATGGTTCCAGTGCTACCTCTCTTTATCCACTATGCCACACTGCCTCTAATATCAGAAGTTGGAACATTCTTTTTCACTTGAAACCTCAACCTTAGCAATTTTTTTCAACCTTAGCAATATTTAAAAAAAAAATCTCTGGCTTTGGATAGCATCATAAAGTCATCTAGTCCAATCTCCACCCACTTTACAGATAAGAAAACTAAAGTAACTCACAGGGGAGTGATTGGCTCATGGTCACATCATTAACAAGTGACAAATCTAGCATAAGAGTTTCTTGACCCTTTGCTAAAGGGTCTTTTCTGTATACCATTCTCTTATACTAATCTTTCCTAGCTTTGCTTGGTCCTGTCAATTAAATAACAAAGATATATATCTATATTTGCTGCACAATAAAAATAAACACAGTTTTTACTTCCAAATTTAAAATTGGAACAAAAATTATTCCTGAGCCATGAACTACCTTCATTTTATTTGGAATGCAGTCAACAAGCTATGAATAGCTACTATGGGCTATTTTCAGATATTTATAAAAAAAAACTGAAAAGACCTTTCAAGAATATCAAGAAAGGTCAATCAAATACAAGCTACAAACATTTTTTTTTTTTGGTACAACACAAACTCAGGTAATGCAAAGACAGACAATGTTCATGGGATGTGATGAGACTAAGATGGTCAGAGAGATTTGAAGAGACTCAAAGGGCTGTCATGAGTTTATCTTGATAAACCAAACTCATACTTTGTATTCCTCCTAAATTCTTCTGGTTCTGGTTGTAGATATAATGCAAACTGTAGTCATCTTCATTTGTGGATGGTTTCCAATGTGACCTGTCATCCTGAAATGATGGCCTGTGCCATTGGCATAGTTAATGGTTAGTGAAGGATGAAAACATAAAACTAAGGGTGAAATAATACAAGAGGATAACAAATGCTTTAGAAATTGCATGCCAAACAATTACATGGAAATGACGAGATATGCTGGACAGCAGGATGCATTAAACATATTTATCACTTCCCCAACACCATCCCATTTCAGGTATTTGAAAAAAAAATAATCTCAGCTGATAAATAAATCCCAAATTCATAAGGGGATAAAAAATTCATTTATAGATGGATCATATCCATTAGGAAATCCCTGGTAGAACAAGCAGTAATATCATAAAATTTTCTCCCTCTCCTCACAAGAAAAATCTGGGCTGATTAAAATATGGCTCATGGGCTAAACATTAAAAATGTAATAACATTTCCATAACCGTAAGTTTCCATATAGTTTTCATTTGCTTAAGTTGAGAAAACAAATGGCATTTGCAATAGAATGGCATTTGAAATTATCACCTAACCAAAGCCACCTGCTTAAAATCACATAAAATTGAATGCCTCTATGAATAATGGCATTCCTCTCTGAGTATATTCAGGACTCCAATCAAAAAGCTTTGGTAAGATCTGACATACAATCTTAGTCTCACCGTAGCACAAATCACCCTGTGCTACAGTTTTCTTCTCAGCAAAACAAATGGGGGTTGGACTAGATCAGAGGTTCTTAACTATTTTAAATGCATAATATACACTGGATTGCTGAGAAAACCAAATTATATTGATGTCACATGATATCAAGATATTTTTTTAAAAGTCAAATTTACAGAACCCAAGTTAAGAATCTTTTGAACTACATGATATGTGTGAGGTCATTCAGTCAATAGGTGGAAGATATGGGATTGAACTGAAGTGTTGTTACTTCAAAATTTAAGTCTCCTTCTACTTTATTATAGCTCCATGCTCATGTCTGTGTATTCCCACGGCAAGAAAAAACTTTAGAGATTCTAAGGGCCATTTTAAAATTTTCACAAAAAGCACTAACATTAACAAGGTTTCAAAAAGCAAAGGACTTGCCTCTTAGAGAACTTCTATCAACAGACAATATAAATATTCCTTTCTAACTAGTTTGATTATCACTGAGGAAGCTTTACTATTTTCTTTTGATTCAGTAACTTAAATGTAATTTCAAAAAGAATTTAAATCATTGACAAAAACATTGCTCTTCCAAAATGCTTACCTTATATTTGGAGAGTGAGGATGCCATTGTTGTTGCCCAGGATGTATATTAGGATGGTATTGCATCTAGAATAAAAATACTGACCATGATTAGTTTATTCACAATTTCATAGATAAGAGTTAATTTGCTTTATATTTTAATTTTCATATCACTTGGAAGGGTAAATGATAGACCATGGCAACAAGAGCTTTGAGAAAACACAAAGCTAATGTTCTACTTGATCATTCTATTGCTCGTCTAAAAAAATTTAAATAAATGACTCATCAATTCTTGTCTATTCTGGAAGCATGAGCTTTCAGATCATAAAGAAGTAATAACCAGCCTCTAAAGGGAGAGAAAAAGATACACAGAGACAGAGAGAGATAAAAAGAGAGAGAAGGAGAAAGAGAAGGTAAGAGGAGAGAGGGAGACAAAACGGGTCCCTAGGAGAAAGAGGATAAACAGTTTTCATTTTCCTTGCAGACAGAACTAAATAAAGAGTTTAAATTGTATCAGGAAGAACTTTCTGTAGGAAAGGTATACAACTTTGCAACATTATTCTAAAACAAGAAGTGGGTGTGGAATTTCATTCTCTAGTAAGCTTCTTAGAAATGACAAAAAAACCAAACCAAAACAACCCCCCACGAGAAAATCCCCCCAAATCCAAATTAAAACAAAACAAAACCACACATTGTGATAGCATATGCATGAGAAAGGAATCATTTTCCCTGTTAATAGTTGTGCAAACAGGTAAGAAACCACAAAATCACAAATCAAATTTGTTTACAGTGGTGGAACGGGAAGAGATTTCATCTCTTGACCTATATTACAACCTGTAAAATTGAAAGTTGTCTCAAAACCACAAATCCCTAAGAAAAAAGTAGGATCAGGCAATTCTTAGAGACTCAATATACCCAATAAGTCATCTGTGACAAATCCCATCATTGTAGGGCAATTAAACTAGCTCTCATGCTGAGAAGAATATCATGATGATAGTCACAACATTTATATAGTACTTCAAGATATGCAAAGTATCTTGAGGAAGAATATGAACTCAGGTCTTCTGGACTCCAAGCCCAGTACTCCATCCACTACGCCCAAGAGGCCTGCAGATGAATAGGAAGTCCTATTTTCTTGGTTGGCAGATTCCCAGAAACAGTCTCTCTAAGCTTTTTATCATGTAGATAACTTATCTACAGGCTACCTTATCACTGGAATCAAGGAGATTCCACAATCCGTACACCAGCACTTTGGAGAAAAACTAGCTAAAAAACTTCTCACGTTCATAGATAGTATTTGTCCATATTTAACTTTATCCATCTTTTTTGGATGGTTATTAGCCCATATCTTTTGATTATATACTTATTTAAAATGAAGAAAGGATGGTTTAAGGATATCCTTTCTGGGCACTGAAAAATTAAAAAAATTTTTTTTCATTAATTCTTTTCTTGGCAAATCAACTGGAAAATAAAATATGACTATCCAACCTTGATATAACAATCAATTTCAGAGAATGGAAAAATGCATTGTTATAGTAAGTAGTCATAGATTTAAAGAGAAGAATGGAAACAATTTTTTTGCTGATGTGATTGCAAAAAAATGTAAAATAAGAAAAATTTTTATCTGATCCCCATCTCCATAACTGGTACTTTTTCTAAGTATGAGTATGTATGCTCCCAACAGCTTAGATGGGAAGGGAGTAGGGGAGCTCTGTGTTCAGTGGTTGCTGGGCTTTTGTTCTGTCTTATTTTGCTTAAAAGGATAAATGACTTCATTGATATATGTACTTCCTCTGCCAAAACAGATCACAACCCCTCTAATCAAATCAATTTATCAACAAGCATTTATTATGTCTGGAGAAGAAAATGGCAAACCACCCCCAAATCTCTGCCAAGAAAACTTTGTGGAGCTCTGTTACAAAGAATCAGATATGACTGAAAAAACTGCACAACAAAAATTTATTGTGCCATTCAGAATATATACAAAAATATAGAATATATAGTGCCTGGGAGAGAGTATCACTAACAACTGGGGGATTAGGAAAAGCTTCTTGAAAGAGCCACTAGAGGTGAGCCTGAAAGGGCGCTGAGAAGAGGAGAAAAGGGAAAGAATTCTAGGCAGGAAGGTAATGTCTGTGCAAAAGCATGGAGACAAGAGATTGGACTTGTGTGTACAGTTAGGAGGCCTATCTGGTTAGATAACAAATGTCTGAGGGAGTAGCAGTCTAGCTGGAGCAGATCATGAAGAGCTTTAATTTAAAGGCAATGAGGAGGGAGCCAATGAGGTTTCTTGAGAAGAGGAGTGACATGGTCAGACCTGGTTTTTTGGAATATCAATTTGGCAGCTGTGAGAGAGGATGACCCGAAGAGTGGCAAGATATTTATTTATATACCTTAGTATATTATATTAAGGAGGTGCTGCTAGGTAATGAACCTCTCTGAACACAGTCTGTCAAACTCTTGGTGATCTCATTTGGAGTTTTCTTGGCAGAAATACTAGTTTGCTATTTCTTTAATTTGCCATTTTATAGTTGAGAAAATTGAGACAAACAGGGTGAAGGAACTTGCTCAGGGTCACCCAGCTAGTGTCTGAGGCTGGATTTGAACTCAGGAAGATGAGTTTTCCTGACTCCAGACCAGGCACTCTCTCTCCATTACACCATCTAGCTGGCCTAACATACTGATAAGATCTGCCTGTTCTTATGGTATATAAACAAAAGCCTTCAAAAAACCTTTCAAGAAACAATTATTCTTAAACTCCTTTTAAAAAAATTAGCAGAAATTTACATGGCAATTTAAAGGTCACAAGGTCCTGTCCTTTCTCATTTCTTATAATCTAGGGACTATTAATATTATCATTATCTCCATCTTACAGAAGAGAAAACAGACTGAGAGAAAAGCTTGCCATGGTTATACAGCTAATGTGTCCCAAGCCAACTTATACCACATCCTTCTTGATACCAAATTCTATTTATATTCTTCACAACATTTAGCATTATAAAGGGGGGAAACCCAAGCAGAAAACCTAAGCAAAAAGAGATGAGACTGGAAAAAGAAAAGATTCTTCTTCTTAGGTACATTTATTCATTTCTCTTATGATTTATCACTTATATTTCATCCCCAAGTTCTCTCTGATTTCCATTAGTATAGTTACTGTAACAAAATGCCTTTAAAATAAAATAAATACAAAGTAGCTGAGCTAAGGCTGTTAGGAGTCAGGAGAGCTGGGTTTTCATTTCACTATCACTAATTACTAACCAGTGTGCTGTTGGGGGCAAGACACCTTATCTCTTAGAGGTATGGCCTGTTTCTCCCTCTGCAGGGAGGAGGTTAGATAAGATGGTTTCCAAAGCCAGCTTTGACATTCTGAAATTCTAAAGAACAATGCAGATTCCATTCCATCACATCAAGTCACCCAAACTCATCCATAGAACTCAGTCAGACTCTTTGCACAAACATATTAAGCTTTATTCTTAAAATGACACTAAGACTTTAGGAACATCCCAGATAATAATGGTACATCAAAAAGGAAAAATCTTTTGCAAATGCAAAAATTAGGGAAAAATCTGTGAGTGAAATATCAAAACAAGTAGTGAGGTTTTTTTTAAAGGGACAGTTCCATGATTTGTGGCATTTAAAACCAGTGATGATGGTACTGTAGGGTGTTAATGGTATGTAATATTTGGGATCAGATTACTAGCTTTGTCCATTTTATTCAATATACAAAACATCTTTTACCCTATATAGGATTGATAAAATAGTGGGAAAGTAAGACAAGCTTACATTAGCTTGGAAGGGAAACCTATTTGTCATCAGCCATTAGTCACAATCCCCCCCCCCTTACAATTACTATTCCTTTGACCCTTCAGAGGAGTATCCCCCTTGAGCATGACAATGGCATGTCTCAGTGAAAAAGCTCAAAGGGGACATTTCCAATAATTTTTGCTTGTTCAAAATTTCCCAGCACTTAAATTTTTACCACCATCACTTATAAAATAACACAAGTAGAAAAATAGCATTAAATATGCCAGAAAAATTTTTAAATGATTTGTCCTTACCTGGTAATTGTGAACTTCTGGATTATTTTTGGAGCTGAAATAAAGAATGGACAACATATTACAGAGAGGAAAGTAATTTAGTGTTAATTAGTGTTAATGTTGATGATTGATATTCAAACTGAAAAATCAAATAGAAACAACTATGAAGAACACTCATATGGATCATATATCCCTCACCCTCTCCTAGAAAGATTCTGTGCTACCTTAGTTTTTGTAATTTTAACCTTTCCTGGTTCTTTTTTCTATCTAGTATTCCTACTTATTAGCATGGCTGAGGAAAAAACAAAGTCTGGAGTAAGAAAATTTGTGTGAATCAATATTGTGCTAGTTCCTATTGGTATAACCTAAAAATCGAAGGAATTAGATTAGATGATCTAATTTAAGGGGTTTTTTTCTAGCTCTAAATCCTAGGATCCTCTAAATGTGGTAGGATCCTATGATGGTTCCCTAAAAGTATGTATCGAATAGTCAATATCATGGTTGCTGGGGTAGCATTTTATACTTTAAGACACTTTCTCAATGATATTGAGTTAGAATATACCAATGTGTTTGTTCTCTCAGTAGTGGCTATACCTCTGGAATGGGATAAGTTATCCCTAAAAGTATGTATCGAATGGTCAATATCATGGTTGCTGGGGTAGCATCTTATACTTTAAGACACTTTCTAATATATTATTTTATGATGCAAAAGTCCTTAAAAAACTTGCGCTTAAATCTGTAGTATTTTTTTTTTCTTTGACTTGATATCTAGGTTTTAGCTATGATGTTCCTGGATGTTTTCAGTTTGAGCTTTCTCTGCGGAAGCAATTGTTGAATTCTTCCTATTTTTCATCTTTCTCTGTGGTTTTTAGCACATCTGGATAGTTTTCTTATATGATTTCTTGAAATATGGTATCCAGGTTTTTTTGTTTGGCCATTATTTTCAGGGAATGCAAAGATTCTTAAATTTTTTTTTCTTTTCACTGTTTTCCAGGTCACTTGTTTTTAATAGGAGATAATATCTTTTGACTTTGTTCTAACATTTCCTTTGAATCAAGAAAAACACCAACTTCTTATTGTTCCAATCAATTTTTAAAGGAATCTACTACTTGGGTAAGGTTTTTACTTTTTATTCTAAGTTAGTTTATTCTCCTACCAATTTTTTGCACATTTTATACACGTCTCACTTTATTTCATTTTTTTCCTTCTAAACTGAATAGCTTATTGTTTTTTTCTTGTCAGAAGAAAACAGAAATCAATGAAAATTGAGAAAGACAGAAAAAAATAGAAAATTACATGATTAACTTGGCACTTTTACAAGGTTTAGTCTGTTCTGAAGGTTTAAAAGAATTCTCTTCCTTTTGAGCAGTTCCAAGTCAAATCCATATCACTGCACAGATCCACATATAAGAAATGGATTACAGAATTTTTCAATGTAATTTAATATTTTACAATAAGGTAAGGACTTACAAGGGGGAGGGAGATGGCTAATCTAAAAAAGATTTGCAGTTAATAATAGTCCAATTGGTAAGGATTAAGACCACGCATTCTGCAGGTGAAACTGTTTAAATCTAAGAGAGCTTGAAAAATGTATATGGGGGGAGAGAGAGAGAAAGAAGGAGAGGGAAGGAGAGGAAGGAAAGGACAAAGAGTCAGACAAATACTTAATAGACATTGGTTGAATTTTGATGAATGACTGTGAAGGTTCTAGAAAACAAATGTTCTTGACTAATGATATCCAGCGTATTATTGTGCAAAAAATAATTTCCTACTGAGAGCCACAGGCATGATGATAGCAGTATTTCACACTTAATTTAGTACTTTATAAAGTTGTTTCCTGACAATAACTCTTTGAGAGTGCCACCATATTTCCTCACCCCCCATTTCATACAAATCTTTTGTGATTTTCCTAAGTTCACCTGTCAAAAGTTAAATATCAGAACCTGGATCAGAACTTCCAGCTGCACTTAACACTTCCTAGCTGTGTGACCCTGGGCAAGTCACTTAACCCCAATTGCCTCAGCAAAAAAAAAAAAAAAACAAAAAAACTTCCAGCTGCCTCCTGACTCCAAGTCTAGTGTTCTTTCCACCAGAATCAGAGCAGGTGAAAACAAGAAGGAATCTCAGACTTCATCTCAAGAAACCCATGCTTGAATATAGAAATCCCCTCACCAACATACCCAACAATTCAGGAAACAGAAAAGGGGAAATGAAAATTGCACCTAGGATTCACATCCATAATTTAGATGTTTTAGGAAAAAAAAAATCAAGAGCAGCAAAGAAGTCCTCTGTAATCCATCACAACCAATGTTTTGTACGTAAAGATCTGGATAGCACTTACCATAGCTGGGCTGCTTTCACTGGGTTGTTTGCTTTAAAAAACAACAACAAATAAGTTAAGCCAATATCCCAGAAACTGAAAAAACAAACAAACCATAATTTCATAAGCTGCCTTAAGACGGGCTGGAAAGAGATAGGTTAAGAGAACTAATTTTGTATTTGAAATATATCTTCACAAGAACTTTCCTAATCTAAAAAAGTAACCTCTCTCACTCTGGTTGTCTTTAATCACCTCAAGTTCAAAGAGGCTCTACATTCTCAGAGGCAGTATAATTAAATGCTTCAGTGTTTTATCCACCACTCCAAAGATGGAATGAGAAAAGGGGAGTGGAAAAAGTGAGGAAAGAAAATAGGGAACTGAAAAACATTTAGCATAGGTCAACAATTCTTCCTGAAGAGTTACAAACTTATCTTAATAGTATATAAAATCTGTGGTCCTCTAGAACTCTCAATACTTACTAAGGGCTTCTCCTAGATGTTCCCCTTTTGTCTCTTTTCCCTGACTTTCCTGTCCCTTCTTTTATTTTTATTAAATTCTCCTATACTCTTCCCCAAATAAAAAGAATAATTTATTCTATATTCATTTTAATTATGTATCACATGCAAGTATTATGCTAGATGCTAGAAAAGATACAAAGGTAATGACAATCTGGTCCTTGCCTTCACTGACTTCACAAATTTAGGGATGAAGGAGATATACATACATAAATGATTGCTCTATGTGAAACCTGGAGTTAGGAAGACAAGTTCAAAGTCTACCTCAGATACTTATTAGTTATTTATCCCTGGGCAATTCACCTGATTTCTCTGTGTCGCAGTTTTCCTCATCTATAATACAGATGCTAACAGCATCTACTCATGGGGCTGTTATAAGGACCAAATGAGTTAACACAGAAGTAATAAAATAATAAGAATTGATATTAAGTAAAAGCACTATGTAAGTAATAGCTATTATCATTAAAAAATTAACATATTGGTATTAGGATGCACAAATATTGTTATATTGTAGAATTATATATTTTATCATCTATTAGATCAAATATATTATATAACAAATTGGAAATAAAATATTGCTATTTATTATTAATGGAATTAATAATTCAAAAAGATAATAAATCATGTTAATTACATTGAAATATTTAAGAGTTTCCAAGAATAAATCAAAACAGGACTAAAAGGGTTTGAGTTAATCTGCTTATTTTCCACGTACTTATGTAAAATGTTTTTCAGGCTCCATCAATGAAATCTTTATTTATACTTCAAGTTCTCTTAAACCAGAGATTCTATTTTCTCTTATATCATCTTGAAGCTTGATTAGTCCAGTTTGAAAAACATGGGTGCTACTTATAATTTAATGATTAATCCAGAAATATTTACTCAGAATCTATTATATGCTCAGGAGCAATATGTGATACCAAAGTATAAGAAAAGGTCCTTGTCTTCAGGAAGCTTCTAGTCTACTAGGGAATATCAGAAAAATATACACACAAGATGAACACACACAGACAAGCTGTGGTATAGGTTAAGTGTTGCCAGAGGAGTCAGAGAATGGGTACAAGAGTCCTTATTCTGATTACGGAAAAATCTTCATGGAACAAATGGAACTTGACCCTGGTATTAAAGAATGGGTAGAATTTGGATAGAGGAAGGAAAGAAGGGAAGAGTCTTTACAAGTCTTATTCTCATCGATCTCCTTGCTTCTAAGTTAGGCCCTCTCTAGAGACTCTACTTAAATCACTTTCACAACTTCTTGCCTTCTGAACAAAGTATAAACTCCTGACTTGGGCATTCAAAGCTTTCCATTATTCAGATCCAACCTGTCTGTTCTGCCTTGCCATATGACCTAATTTAAAGGTTTATTATGTGGAAGGTACTGGGTGGGGCACCAGAAATACCAACAAAAGCAAAGGACTCAACTGGGACATCACATGTAAATAGATAAGTAAATACAAAGCAATTTCAAGTGAGTAAGAGTTCCAATAACTGAGGGATCAGGTGGGGCAGGAGGGTGGTACTTGAATTGTGAACAAGGGATTCTAAAAGGCAGAGATGAAAGGGAGAGGATTTCAAATGTAGGAAACTAGTTGTACAAAAACAAAACAAAACATGGAGGGAGGAGATGGAATGCTCTGAAGAGGAATTAGTCAAGCAGGTCAGTCTAACTGGAACAAAGTGAAATAAACCTAGAAAAGTTGGAAGAAACCAGATTGTAAATGAAGGACCAGACTGAGTACTGGGAACCACTGAAGATTTCTGAATTAACGGGTAGGATTTATGTTTTTCAGAAAATCAATTTGGTAGCTGTGTGGAGGACAGATTGGAGAGGGGA
>JAJPUD010029379.1:0-13942 GCA_023553655.1 Myrmecobius fasciatus
AAACTGCCCCTCTAAATGTACCCATTCTGTAGAAAACTGCAGCCAAGGCTTGGAGTTTATATTATTTCTGAGGGGGATAAATTAAACTAAACATATAAATGAAGAAGCATTTTGGAAATCACTTTCTCAAAAGTATGGAGATGATGGTGATGAAGGAGGGATGAAGAAAATGAATGTTCAGGACAACTGTCTCCAAAGTGAACCCTGCAGCACATACTCCTAGTCACTGCCAGAGGGCATAGATTATGGAGGTGGAATGCTCCTTAGAGAAATTCTAGTCTAACTATCTCATTTTACAGATGAAAAAACTGAGCCAGAGGGAAATAAGTGTTTCTAGAATTATAGGAAGAGAGGTTCCAAGCCAGAAAGGACCTTAGCATCATGTTGTCCAGCCCCCAGATCTGATGTATAGTGAATTTGGAGACAGATCCCAGTGAACAGTATATTGTCTTAGAAACCCACAAATAACATTATCTGTGTTAAATTGTATTTTTATTTATTTTGTTAAACATTTCCCAATTACATTTTAATCTGTTTCTCAGAGAAACTTGTCAAAGGTCACTCAAGGGATGAATAGTAAAACTGGATTTAAATCCAGGTCCAGTGCTCTTTCAGGGAAAATTCTCCCATCATTATGCCTGCTCTTGATTTCTGGGCCTTGGTATTGTTTCTTATCAATTACTTCAGCTTGGCACACATGAACCCTAGCTAAGGATTTTACAATCACTTTTAAAATCCCTCTATCTTACTATTTCCCCCTAAATTTCCCCTCCTTTCCACCACCACTTCTACCTCTTCCCTAGTTAAAGATCAGAACTGTTTCTCTCCCCTCAGGTGGCTGTTAGATGGCCCTTCTTGTTGGGCCAAATCTCCTACCTAAATTCAGATTTAAATCTCTCTCCCTCATACCTTCTCAAAGCTCATCTCAACAACTCCCTTGGGTTTTGTCTTCAGAACAAAGAGACTTCTGAATTTTTTCCATTCCTCTCACATGACCCAGGATGAATGTATGAGAATGGCCTTGCTAGTCCTCCTCTGTCCCACCCTACTTCATCTCTTTGGATCCTGTTCTCCAGTGGTTCTATGATCTTATTGATAGCACCATCGATGAAAAAGATGGATGTTCAATAAAATAGAGTCATTTGAAACATTCATACACTCATTTACACACACACATACTCTCTCTCTCTCTTTCTCTTTCTCAATAGATGTAAACAGATTATTCACTTGGCAAAAACCTCAGACAACAGGCACACAAGAGATAAATAAAAACAGGTACTAAGGGAAGTATAAGTAACAAAATAAATTACCCCAGAGGAAAAGGCTCAAAAAAGAAAAAAAAATCTATGGGATAAAATAACACCACCAACAACAAAATAACAGCAGAGGGACCATTAAGAGATTTCTCTCTAAAAGTACACAAAGAAACAAGCATAAAAGCAGAATTTAGGTTGAAAAAGTGATAGAAGAGGAAAAGGCCTGAAACACTATGGCCTTTAGTTCCTCACAACACTCTGCCCACAGGCGAATCTTTTACATTATTGTGGTCATCAAGTAATTTTCTCCTGGTTCTGCTTACTTTGTTCTGTCTAAGTTTACAGGAGCCATCCCATTTTTCCTGATTTCTTCTCAGTTGTCATTGTAGTACAATAACATTACATCACACATAGCATGATTTGTTCAGCCAGACTTACCTCTTTTTATATATCAAACCTCTCCTTGCTTCTTTGATTTCATTGGGGGTATATACCTGATAGCAATATCACTGGGTCAAAGGACATAAATAGTTTGGTGGCTTTTCTAAGAGAATTCCAATTGTGGAAGCTAGGTGACACAATGGATAGAATGCTGGGTCTGGAGGCAGAAATCTTTGAATTTAAATCTGGATTCAGATATTTACTCGCTAGTAAATACTAAGTGGGTGATACTGGAAATTCACTTGGCCTCAGTTTCCTCATCTGTAAAGTGGGAATAATAATAAGACCTACTTGCTAGGGTTGTAAGGATCAGCTGAGATTATATTTGTAAAAGTGCTACATAAGTGGTTTTTTGTTCAGTCCTTTTTTTAAAATCCTGTCAGACTCTTTGTGACCTCATTTGGGGATCTCTTGGTAAAGATTGGGATGGTTTGTCAACTCCTTTACAGGAAATTGAGGCAAACAGGGTGAAGTGATTTGCCCAGCTATTAAGTGTCTGAGTCTTCCTGATGAGTCTTTCTGACTTCAAGCCCAGAACTCTATCCACTGTGCCACCTAGATGCCTATGTAAATGTTAGCTATTATTATTAAACTGTTTTCCAGAAGACTTGGATCAATTAAAAGCTCAATCAGGAGTGCATTGCTGTGTCTACGTTTTTCCATAGCTCCTCCAGTATTTAACATATTTGGATCTTATCATCTTCCCATAATTTCTTTAAAGCCCATCTTCCTTTAGATCACTCTTCCCAAGTCTGCCCACCCAAAGATACCTGCCCTCCTCTAAGTATGTATTTCCAGGTCTCAATTTCTCCTCAATTCAGAAATTAGCATAAATATGATCATATCTAAAATCCAGCCCTCTCTAAAGCTGCGACAACTCTCTTAATTCCCATTCGACTTTTTGCTTTACCATACAGAGTGAAGAATTTGGAAAAACAGTTTTAACCTACTGCACAGTAGGCCACTGGAGTAATTTGAAAAAGCCTTCCCTCACAGCTCCTTGGGTGGTGAAGACAGCCAGCCAACGACAGGCAGGGTCCAACATGTTTTCTCAGCAGCTACAGCAGAGATTCAGGCAAAAAGTGCCTACCTCCCCACTGGTCTATCTGCCAAGTGAGGCAGCCTATTAGCTCAGGGAAAAGAAGGGGCCATTCAGGGCCAAAGAGAGGGAGCTGTCCTTCAGCACCCATCAGCAGAGGAGCCCAAGTCAGACTTAGCAGTCAGATGTCAAAACACATTAATAAAAAATAAATACCTAAACAGGCCACCCAAAGAACGGCCAGCAATTCTGGCTGGCAAGGCTGATGAGTCAATAACGGCCCGTCAGATGGAATTATTCTGGAGGAGTGATCAACTGCCTAGCCGCACGGTTTCTTTGGGGAACAAATATGAGAAAGTGGCACCAGGAATTAATTCCTTGGCTAAGGGAATGACAGGGGGGACAGATAGAGGATGGCCTCCAGAAAAAAATACAGCAGCAATAAAAGGAAAAATCTACTGGAAAGAAAAGCTCATAAACAAAGCTTTCTTTATGTAGTTGGGCAGCAGTAAGGTGTGCAGACCTTTAGAAACCAAGCCCCTCCAGTACATGCTGGCAAGGAAAGAAAAGCTAACTGCTCCTATCTTTCCAGTGAACCATGAGAGACTCAGAGAATCAACCTCTACTCCTCAGTAGAATAGCCATGGAAAATTTGCTACATTGCTTTGTGTCTCAGTTTCCACACATCCTCAATATTGACTCGCTCAATATTTATCTATACTTCATGGTTTCAAAATAAATGACTCATCCAAGATCCATTGACCTTTTTAAAAACTAATACCGAAGATAATTTTTATGTCTTATTTTTATATCACAGTCATCTCTGGACATGTTCTTCCTTACCCCCTACCCCCACCCCCACAGGGATGAAATTCTTCCTTGTAACAAAGAAAAACAGTGAAGCTAAAAACAAACCAAAGGAACAACTTGTCCTATTGTCCGGACCATTCTGCCATCATAATCCACACTATCTTTCAAAAGAAGAAATGCTTGCTTATCTGTGATTCAGGACTAAGATTTCACCAGGCTTTCTCTACCAGCTCCCTTGATTCCTAGAAAATTCATGGAATAATCACAGAATTGAATTCCTTCTCTCCTGGTATGAATGAGAGATTACTGTGGACCGATTTGAGATGCCGATTTCTGAGGTGTGTGTGAGCTCAAAGAGAAAACTGTATAATGTACGTTTAAGTCCCTCAACCTGACAACTGTCTTTCTTTCTCTCACTTAGCAGCTTCTGGCTCCTTCCTTCAGCAGGTCAGGCCAAGCAGCCTACTTGTTCATGATGGTGTTCTGTATTCTACCTCTGTGCATTTCTATAATCTGGCTTCCATGCCTGGAATACACTCCTTCCATACCTCCACTTCTTAGAACCATCAGGTTCCTTCAAGACTCAGCTTGAGGGACATGTCCTACATGATGCTGTTCCTGCTCTTCCCACTCAGCTATTTAAATCCCTTGAAATTACTTTGTTAAAGACGAAATACTTCAATAATAAAATACTTTGCAGGCATTTTGGATTGATTGACTTGTAAAAGTATTTTCTCCTAGCAGAATGTAAGTTCCTTGAGGCCAAGTATCATTTCGTTTTTGGTTTTGGAGGTCTAGCACCTAGAATGCTGCTTGACACATATTATAACTGGATAAATGTCTGTAGGGCTGGACTGAATTAGCAAACTCATACAGCATTTGCTGCTTAAGAGGAATGGAGAACTGGATTTCTGCTCCTGCCCTGTCACCATCAAGACATCTAACTCAATACAAATTTCCTCTACACAAAGCCCCATGTTCAGCCCTGGGAATAGACATAGGGTTTGAGGAAGACAAGGTCTCTATTTTCAAGAAGGGCTCAATCTATTCTCTTCTCTTCACAGAAGCCACTAGAATTTACTTGGAAGATTCTCAGACAGAACAATGTCACTTGGTCAACAAGCAGTTCCTGAGAGCTTACTATGCGCAGCTAGGTGGTGCAGTGGATAGAGCTTTGAGGCTGGAATTAGGAAGACTCATCTTCATGGGTTCAAATCTGATTAGCTGTGTGACGTTAGGCAAATTTTAACCTGATTTGCCTCAATTCCTCATCTACAAAATGATCCGGGAAAGGAAATGGCAAACAACTCCAGTATCTTAGCCAGAAAAACCCCAAATAGGCTGACAAAGAGTCAGGTGCAATTGAATAACAATAAATTACTAGGTGACAGGCACTGGGCTAAATGCTGGGAATACAAAAAAAAAAGAAAACCCTCAAAGAGCTTCCCTTCTAATACAAGAAGACAGCATATAAGAGAAAGAAAAAGGCAGTGGGCCACAGAAGCATGATGGTAGAATCCAGAGAACAGCCTGGTAAGAAAGAAATGGCCGCTCAGATATCCTCCTTAAATGGAGGTTCTTAGCAGAGCCCTACAATCAGAAATAGAGGCTGAGGTTGAGGGCAAAGGATAGGAGCTTGTTGAGGGGAGGTAGAAGAGGAAAGCAGATACCTTTGTACTCCCAGCTGCTCTGGACTGAAGAGAGATGCTGATTATATGGTGGGTATAGGTATGATGTAGTAGAACCAAGAATTCTAGAGATGTTAATGGATGGGTTAGGGTGTCATGGGTATATCTGTTTGGATCAAAGGTGGTGTACTTATCAGTAAATAAAGGAGAAAAAGGAAGGAAAAAGAGAGGAGAGAAAAAGAAAGAGAAATATAGGAAGGAGAGAAAGAAAAAGAATGAGAGAGAAAAGGAAAAATGAAGGATAAAAAGAAGAAGGTAGAAAAGAGGAGAAAGGAAAGAAAAAGAAAGTAAAGGACCAAGGAAAGAAAGCAAAAAGTGAAATTAAATAGAGAAAGAAGAAAGGGGGAAAAGAGAGGGAAAGAAATAGAAAGAAAAATATAAGAGAGGAGAAAGGAGAGAGAAAGAGAGAGAGAGACGTCAACAACATATCTTGAGCTTCCTTCCTTTTTCACTTCCAAGGCTCTTCCTCTGTCCTGATTTCAACTTCCTCTTTTAATGTCACCATCAACACTACCACCTCTGCCACTAGAAATTCCAGCACCTCTTTTTGCTGCTGTTGCTATTGTTTATTTTTTCCAGTCCCTCTTCGCTGTCCCCAGGTTCAATGAAGATCTCACCCCATTGGTTCCAACGTGTGATCCACCTTATGGGGAGAGAGCAACCTCTCTTCTGATCCTTGAAACCCCTGACCTGTTTGATGTATATAACAAATCCCAACTCTAACTGGAATGGAATGGTTTAATCAAAGTGCACCTGGGTTCAGGGAGTGATGGACCCTCAATACTAGTGCTTCTCATTTATTTATTTATCTATTTTTATTTTTTATTTTTTAATTTAATACTGGTACTTCTCATTACAGTCAGCCTGTTGGTTATTTCTTGTTTTGAAGGGCTTTTCAGCCCACTGATTGCACATTCATTGGTCTACAGTCACACAGTTAATAGGTCGCAAGGATGGAATTTGAACCCAGCTCTTCTAGACACAAGATCCAGCACTCTCTTCAAGTACGCCTCTTTGTAATGGCTCCTTCTTGGACCCTGAGAATCCTCTCAGGAGTGCTCCCAAAGCATGTGCAGGAATTGAGAAGTGAGAATGAAAACTCTCTGCCATATCCATGCTCCGGGGAACTGGAAATCAACCCTTTGCTTCACCCAGGCTGATTCTACCAAGCCCACCTCATCAAGACTTCCTGCACACCCTCCTGATGTCAATAATGTCGGAGGACTGCTGATTGTGATTGGCAACCGAATGATCAGTGATCAAAGCCCAGTTCTAATACCTGTATTCTCCGAGCTACCAATCTCCTTGCTTCTAGCTGTCAAGTTTTCTTGCCCTCTGAAAAACCCTCAAAAATCCTTCTTAGCTGAAGACTGCTGCACCCACATGTAGGAGCCAGAACTTGCAAGTCAGAGATTAGCTGTGCACCTCCCATGGAGCCCCAAATCAATAATCATCAGATGTAGGTGGAAAGGGGAAAGGAAAGGAAAACCACTTCTGGATCCCTAACTAAGTATTAGACTTTCTCAGAGAGCAGAATGAGATGGGGGAGCCTTGTGATCATTTAGGTTTTGCTGCTAATATCTGCCCCCAGAGAGCTTACATTCTCTACCATGGGAAGAGTATCTCAGGCCCTCAGCATGTCAAGAAATATGCATAAATTAGCTCTGCCAAGCCACTGAGGAGACACTGGCTCCATCTTCACATGAAAGCTTCCTGGTGATCTTCATATACATGCATGCACACATGCGCACACACATGTACACACACCTATGCCAACATGACCGTTGCCCCTGGAGAGGCAAGAAGGGATGGCTCCAAGCTTAACAAGGTGCAACTGTAGCTAACTAGCTATAGTCACCACTGACTCACCAAAACAGCAAAATTCATTCATTCACTCACTCAAGGAAAATTTATTAAGCACCTACTAGGTATGACCCTGGTCAAGTTACTTTTTACCCTGTTTGCCTCCATTTCCTCATCTGTAAAATGAGTTGGTGAAGGAAATGGAAAACTGCTCCAATATCTTTGTCATGAAAACCCCAAATGGGATCATAAGAATCAAACATGACTGAAAAATGACTTGCAACAGCCAAAAAAACGTGTAGAACCCTGTGGTAGGACCAGAGGGCTTAGATATGCTTACAGAGCCTACATCACAGACATGTTTTTTTATAAATATACGAGGTCCTTTCAGAAATAGAGGACAGGGTAAGTAGAAGCCCAGAGCCCAGAGGAGGCAATTTTGGTTTAGGGGCAGAGAATTGCCTTGTTTTAGTGACTCAGAGAGGTCATGGAGGGGAGAGGCATGAAGCAAGACTGGAAAAGTTGGGTTAAGTTACCAACTGAATGCCAAGCCAACTAGCTGGAAACTTACCCAATAGACAATATGGGTGGACCAAAATTAAACAAGAGGTAGGTAGACCTTTAAGAAATTGCAAAGCTCTTTTAATGACCCCAAACGTGTCCCAGTAACCAAGGATACTGATATTTGACCAGTGCACTGGCTCTAAAGCTTCTAGCATTCTGGTCCCTGGAGAAATGAAAATGAACATCACTTGGAGGGAAAGGGTGAGGTACATGATGGATATGAGCAGGCTGTAGCAACTTATAAACTCAGAATTATGCAAGAGAAATGATATAAAGCACATCAGCAAAGATGTGCCAGAAAGAGGATGAGGGAGGTGGAGAGAGCAAGGGAGAAGCCACAGACAGCCCAAGTTCTCTCATCATCATGATGTCAGGATAAAGCAAGGAAGTGAGTCAACAAGCATGTATATTAATCATTTGCTGTGTGCCAGACACTGCACTAAGCTCTGGGGATACAAACGAAGGCCAAAAAAATGGCCTCTGACTCCAAGGAGCTCACACTCTCATTGGGGAGACAGCATGCAAACAAGTAGGTTCTTAAAAGATATATGCCATAATTAAGACAACTCTGAGGCACCACTACATACATCTCATATTGGTTAAGATGACAGAAAAAGATAATGATAAATGTTGGGGGAAATGTGGGAAAACTGGGACACTAATACATAGTTGGTGGAGTTGTGAACTGATCCAGCCATTCTGGAGAGCAATTGGAAACTAGGCCCAAAGAGCTATCAGACTATGCAGACCCTTTGATCTAGCAGCGTCTCTACTGGACCTGTATAATCTCAAAGAGATCATAAAAATGGGGGAAAGATCCACATGCACAAAAATGTTTGTAGCAGCCTTGTAGTGGCAAGGAACTGGAAACTGAGTGGATACCCATCAGCTGGAGGATGGCTGAATAAGTGATGGTATATGAAGGTCATGGAATATGATTGTTCTATAAAAAATTATCAGCAAGATGATTTTAGAAAGGCCTAGAGGGGGTAGAGAAGGGAGGAAGAAAAATTTGGAACACAAGGTTTTGCAAGGGTGAATATTGAAAACTATCTTTGCATGCATTTTGAAAATAAAAAGCTATTATGAAAAGATATGTAAAGGTGAGATAATTTCAGGGGAAAGGCATGGGAGAAAAGGTAAATTAGATAGAACCTCTGTGGCAAGCTTATGGGAAAAAATAGGCTAAAGAAGCACAGGATAAGCAGGCATAGATGGGTGGCAATTTTCATTGTTGGATGGAAAGCTCACGTCAATGAGATCAGAGATCCGTTTGATTATTTGTAGTCATGGGGAGGCCACTGAGGACTCTTGAGCAGAGGAATGGCATAGCAAAAGTTACATATACAAAATATTCTAACAGTTGCATGGGAAGAATGGAGGCAGAAAGACATATTAGGCAGAAATTGCAAAGATACCCTGCTTCAAATTGGCATGAAGTAGAACTGGGGCCCTTTTCCCACAAGCCCAGGTCTCCTTGAAATTGCCCTAAAAATATCTGGCACTCTCAGACTGTCCCTGGATGCCTGGCTTAAGTGTCCCCTAAGAGCTCATCTCTTCTAAGTCCCTCTTCTCCTTCCCCATCTTATCTATGACTCTGCTACCCCTGACAATCCCAGGTGACATGTTGGATTGACTATTGTCCTCTGGCAATATAAATGGATGATGACATCCCCTGGCCCCCAAGCTCCCACATAAGAGAGTCAATAGTAAGAATGGTGAACTAAATATCAGGGCATCTGGTCCCAGTTCTGACTCCAATATTTACTGATCGTGCAACCTTTGAGCACAAGAGGCAAATTTTGAATCCCAAGTGCATTGCATTAGGAAGACCTGGATTCAAACCTCACCTCCAATATATACTAGTTTCCTCATCTGTAAAATAGGGGGTTACACTTGATGGCCTCTAAGCTATAAATCTATGTATCTATAAGTAACCTCCCATCTCAAAACTTTAGTTCCCTTCTCTGCCAAATGAGAATACGGGGATAATACTACCTCGTCCATGTTTTTATTGTTCTGTGATGATTATAGGAGATAACGGCCACTTCAAGTTTCACCTTCAAACAGGAAGAATTGGGTTCAATGAGGCATAAAAACAAGGTGAAGTGAAGCCATAACAGTTGAATTTCCAAGTTGGAAGGGACCTCGGGGGCCATCTTATTTAACCTCTATCTTGAAAAGGAGTTTCCCTCTACAGCATCTTCAGCAAGTATTAATTCTGGCTTTTTGATGAAGACTTCCAGCAAAGGAGAAGCTGTTGTATCCTGTGGCAGCTCGTTCTACTTGGGGAATTCCTTATCACTAGAGGGCACTGCAGTGGATAGAGCACTGGGCCTAGAGTCAGGAAGACTTATCTTCATGAGTTTAAATCCAGCCTCAGACACTTACTAGCTGTGTGATCCTAGCCAGGTGACTTAAAAACCATTTTCCCTCAGTTTTCTCATCTGTAAACTGAGCTGGAAAAGGAAATGGCAAAGCATTCCAATACCTCCGCCAAGAAAACTCCCAATGGGATCACAGAGTGTCTCACACAACTAAAACAACATAACAACAACGATCACTATAAAGCTTTTCCAGATATGAAGCTTGAATCTGGCTCACCATACTTTCCACCTGCTCCTTTTGGTGCTGCCCTCAGGAGCCAAACAGAGCAAAGTTAATCCCTCTTCCCAGGTAGAGCCCTTCAAAAGACTGAAGACAGCTAGTAGAACTGAATAAAAGGCTTGCTTATAGAGTGCCCAGTTGAGGCCTGCTGCTGGTAAGGCCATTGGGGACATCATTCAGTAATACATTAGACAAGAATACGGGCATAGGGAAACATACACATAGAGTAAACACAAAGTAAAAATCAATAATATGATTGATTTTTTAAATAGAAAAAGTGTACTGTTTTATAAGTTCTTGCTGCAAAGGTAGTAGAAACAATTCACTGAAATCCTAAGCTTTTCTTTTGTTTCAGTAAAGGGATGAAACCTGGAAAGATCCAGCTTGATCTGGCAAGAGCTGGTTGTTAAATGTTTAGTGTGTGAGCAAATGCTAGGAATGAGAACTCAATTTATTGGGTTTTTTATTGTCCAAACTTAAGAAAGTGATAAAGAAAATGTTAGTTATGTAGGATATATAGTCCAACCCTCCCCCCTCCCAGAGAGCTAGATGTCCACCATTTACTAGCACACCCCTAGAAAGATCCTACTCTAAAATATGGCTGAACAATAATTTCTTTGAAAAGAAGATCTGGGAATTTTCATGAACCATAAGCTCAATATGATCCAGATGCATTATCATAGGAGCCAAAAAGCAAATACAATCAATATTATCCTGCATTAAAATACCCAGGGTTCTAAGGCCAATGTTCTTTCCACTGTATCACACTGCCTCTTCTTCCAGAAAAACAAAAGGAGGGGACGGGAGAGATCTATTGTAATTTCATTATCTCAGAGAACATAGTCACCAACCTGACTTCTTTTACATGGTCAAATCACCTTAGAGATAGTGTTCAGTTTTGAGTGCTACAGATTAAGGAGGAAGTTAATAAAGGGAAGAAAGCCCAAAGAAAGTCAGTCAATCACTAAGCATTATTAAAGGACCTACAATGTGTCAGGCACTGAGCTAAATGCTGGGGCTACAAAGAAAGACAAAAAAAGAAGTTCCTACCTTCCTACCCTGAAGGAAGCCATACTCTAATGGGGAAGGCAACAAACCAATGTACAAACAAGCTCCATAAGGAGAAATTGAGGATAATCATTGCCAGCAGGCCCCAGGATTAAGATGTATTTGGAAAGGTTTCATGAAGAAGATAGGATTTTATTTATTTTTATTTTTTAATTAAAGCTTTTCATCATATATATATGGATAATTTTCAGCATTCACCTTTACAAGACTTTGTGTTCTAGTTTTTCTCTCTCCCTTTCCCTTACTCTTTCCTCTAAACAGCAACTAATCCAATATATGTTAAATCCATGTATGTTATATATGTTAACATATAATTATATGGGTTAAACATGTGCAATTCTTCTATACATATTTCCACAATTATCATGCTACACAAAAAAAATCAGATCAAAAAGGGAAAAAATGAGAAAGAAAACAAAATGCAAGCAAACAACAACAAAAAGAATAAAAAATACTGTGTTGTGAACCACACTCGGTTTCCACAGTCCTCTCTCCATGTGTAGATGCTTTCTCCATCCCAAGATCATTGGAACTGGCCTCAATCATCTCATTGTTGATGAAAGCCACATCCATCAGAATTGATCAAGAAGATGGGATTTTAGCTAGAACTTGAAGTAAACTCATGGAGCCAACAAGTGGAGATGAGAAGCAAGATCATTCATTACAGGCAATAGTAAGTGCAAATACCTCAGAAGGAGAGATGGAGCATCTCATGTGAGGGATAGCAAAAAAGACCAGAGTCACTGAATCTAAGATAACATGAAGGGATTTATGTGAGACAGAAGAATGGAAAATCAGAGATGGAGACTAGGTAATGAAAGGCTTTTAATGACAGAGGATATTTGTATTTTATCCTGAAGATTATAGGGAGCCAGTGGAGTTTACTGAGTAAGAGTTTATTCAGGCAGTCAGACTTATGCTTTAGGAAAACTAATGTGATAGACAAGTAGAGGATGAAGTGGGGAGAGACTTGTGGCAGGCCATTGCAATAGCCCAGATGTGAAGTGATATGGGCTTGTACCAGAGTGGTGGCAGCAGAGGAGAGAAAAGGCCATTTGCAAGAAATGTTACAAAGATAATCTTAACCAGCTTTGCCAATAGACTAAATATGGAGGGTAAGACAAACTAAGGAGGTGAGGATGATACCTAGGTTTTGACGCTGGTTGACTGGAAGGATGGTGGTGCCCTTGATGGGAAGTTTAGGGAAGTTTAGAAAAGAGGAGGGTTTGGGGAGGAAAGTTGAGTTTAGTTTTGGATATGATGAACTTAAGGTGAATCTATAGGACATACAGTTTGGGATGTCCAATAGACAGTTAAAAAGGCAATTAAGATGGCAAAGCATCTCAAGATCATGCCGTATAAAGATCGGCTGAATGGGCTAATCATATTTAATCTAGAGAAGAGAAGAATCAAGAAAGGCATGTTATGTGCTTTTAAGTATTTGGAGGTCTATCGTGTGAAGAGAAATATTAAAATTGGTCCTTTAACCCCAGAGGGAGAAACTGGGAGCAATGGGTGGAAAATATCAGAGAAAACTGACTCATCATTAGCATAGAATAAGCTGCCTCAGGAGGCAGGAGCCTCCCTAACTGAAAGGCTCTAGCAATGGATGGACATGCTGGAAGAGAGTCTTCTCCCTTCAAATCTGATTTGTCCTCAATGGTCTTGGAGGGCCCATTTAACCCTGAGAGTTCACAAGAGACAGAGCTCAAGAGGTAAAACGAAGATGTTTACATTATCACAAAGCATGCTACATAGCCAGAGAAAAGAGACACGCACACACATACCTAAAGAGAGACAGAGACAGACAGGGAAAGACAGAGAGAAAGAGAAACAGAAACAGAGACAGAGATGGGGAGTGGAATAAAGGCTGTCCTTGGGAGGAGGGGAGGAAGGGGAGAGAAGGCCCAACTTCCAAGTAAAGAGTCTGCCTCTGGTCCTAATGGAGCCCTAGAAACTGTTATGACATATGTGCCAATATCCCATAACTGGAAATAGCACCCCCAATGGATCTGTGGCCTCCAGTGCTCCTGCTGGGTTAAGAGCCCAGTCTTGATACAGGTAATAAGGCCAGAAGATTCAGGTTTGCATCCTGGCTCTGCCCCTCATTCCTACTCTATGTGATCTTGGATCAGTTATTTCAGTTTTCAAATGAGGTCAAACTCAGTGTCCTCTGGGATCCTTCCCAGATCTGCCCCCAAGCTTTTTGGATCCTTTTCTCCCCCTAGTTCTTTCAAGTTTGCAAAGTGTTTTTTTTTATTGCCACACTACAAAAAAGGAAGGCAAGCATTACTATTCCTATTTTACAGATGAGAATTGAGAGGCGGAGCGATTGCTCTGCTAACAAACCATGGATCCTTTTTGTTCTGCTTCCAGGGCCAGGATTCTTTCCCTTATACCCAGCTATGTCTCTAAGGCAAGAAAACAGAAGGGGGTGGAAGGGAGAGACATTTCCATGCTCTTCTGGCTACTCTCTGGTGGCCTTTTGGTTGACAGTGCTCCAGCCTGGGCCCTGAGATCCTCTAATCCTACCCAGGCATCCCTCTTCAGGCACACCCAGAGCTCTATTACTTCCGAGGTCACTTTTACTTCTGAGATCCTCCACTCAGATTTAGCTACGGCCCGCAGGCTCACGTCTCCTGCTTCTGTGCCGTCCACAAAACATG
>JAJPUD010029380.1:0-13941 GCA_023553655.1 Myrmecobius fasciatus
AACACAAGCAAAGACATGATACTACTAAAAGTCCCAGTAGATTCTGGAAATGCAGGTAAAATTGCATTGCAGAGAATGAGTCACAGTTTGGTACCTGACCCTTGTACATCCCATGTTATCATAACTCTACAGACATCTGGTCCTGGAGTTCTTTTTCTTTGGAACTTCATTTAAAAATTGTTCAATTTCTTCCTTTGAAATTGGGTTGTTTAAATTCTCAATATCTTATTCTGTTAATCTGAATATTTTATATTCCAGAAGAATAGTGTAGTGTATGTTTCATTTAATTGTTGGTTTTATTGGCTAATAGTTGGGCAAAGTAAACTTTTAATAATATCCTTTATCTTTTGTTCAATTGTGACTTTATATGTAGGTTAAAAAATTAAGAATTCAAGAGAAATAATGAAAAAATATGAAAATTAAGGGAGACTATCAGTGTCAGATCTCAAACTATACTACAAAGTAGGAATTCTCAAAAATTATTTGGTACTAGTTAAAGAAGAGAGATCACTCAAAGAAATGAGCTACTACAAAGGTAAAAATATTTAGTACCTGGCCTTTGATTTTTAAAAAAAAGACCCAGATTTTTGGGATAAGAACTAACTTTTTGACCATCCATTATTCCAAAGGATCAGTGATGGAAGCATACCATCCAAATCCTGGCAAAAGAGATGATTGATTTAGGATGTGAAATGTGATGTAGATATTTTAATATATAGACAAGGGAATTTGTTTTGCTTGACTGTCTATAATTGTTACCAAAAATTGTTTTTCTCTTTTCCCAAAGGGTAGGTTTAATTGAAGAGCGATAAAATAGATTTTTCTCCATTAAATTTTTTAAAAAATAGAAATGTTAGAGGGACAAGTATGTTATTCTTGTGAACTTTTGTGTAACTTTTCAGATGATATTACTGTATTGTTAATTTTTTTTAACTTTTGTTATATGAGATTTCTCATAGAATAAAGTTATGTAAATTCGTGCAGCATAAACACAAAATATATCAATAAAGCTTTAAAAAACTATCTTGGTAATACACTAATAATTCTTTGATAGAGAATTTTGAGGTCAGTTTCAATTATTATTATTATTTTAGTAAACTTGGCCACTGAGGCAAAGAAAACTTTGGTAATTTGTCCAAAAGCCCATAGCTATATTGTGGTTGAGCCAGTACTGAACATCAGAATTCCAGTCCTCCTCTTATGTCTACAGAGAGTTTTGTTATTTCCACACAAGGATCTGTTTAGCAGTGTGTAATTTCCTATCTCATCCATTATAATATGATAAATAAAGGATTAAATCAGAGTTTACCTAGAGAAATCTAATTTGTGTATTTGGAGATAATCAAAATATTGTTACATTTCTATTTTGATATTCTGATCACAACATTAAATATGCATAAGAAGATGGTATCAGTGAAAAGTTTATTTACATTTCCTAAGTGTTTTTTCATTCAGTATAAACTAATATGAAGGTTGTTGAAGACTATGTGTGTAGCTTTTTATATAATAGATTTAATGTGAGTCCTCCAAACACTGGAATACAAACTGTGACTTCTCTGTGTCTTGAAAGAGAAGTTGATTTTTAATAAAAATTATTGAATGAATGCACTGGATCGAGAAGAAAAAAATCTATTATGATATAAGATTAGCAGAAATCTTGAGGGGAGAAAAGATCCATTTGAGAAAATGAAGAAGTGGAAAATGATAGGAAACTGTCAGTTAGCCCTCTCAAGTCCTGGAAATTTTTTCAAACTTCATTATGGCTGAGTGGTACTTGAAGGTTTTTATTGTTGAAAACATTCAACAATATTCAAATCCTCCACCTAAAGTCTTCCACCAATTACCTCATTGTGCTGTGGGTCCTTGAAAACTAAGTGAAAATTCTCACATATCCCCCAAACTGAAATGGCTTTGAGTTCACATTCAATGGTATTTGCTTGAATAGATTGAGAGAGTCTATTCCCAGATTGGCTATAGAGAAATGCATTTTTTGTGCTATGGCCGAACTTTTTTAAAAAAAAATTACAAAATCTTTTTCTTTATTCAACAGATTTAAATAGCACAGTGCATTTCTTGAAAATAAAAAAGGAAAGTTTCCAACAAATGAAAACATAAACCCATAAGTCACCTCAACACATAAGACCTGGCAGGGGAAAAAAAAAAAACAAACCAAAAAAAAAAAAAAAAAAAAAACAAGTGGAAAGAATTATTCAAGTCCCACCACTAGATTATAGTGAGTAAAACTGGATCAAAGGGTATCACCAATACTTTCCAATATTCTTTTGAATATCTTTTAAGTACCCAAGGCAATGCAGGAGAAATTTGCCATAAATGAAGACCAAGCATACACAGCTTGAAGGATAAGTAATATACTAAATCCTTAGGCTTCTGAGTCAGTAGCTGCAAGAATAGTAAAATTTGAAGCTCTGATTCATGGATCATATAACGGATCCATCCCTGACTGCTGAATCCTGAAACCACTTAGACCTGGACATTCAGTGGATCTTAGGGACAATATTGGAACTGAGAACAGGTAATATGATTTGCCAATTTTCTAAACACTCAATGTGACATATCCACTTTGTGAAGGAGATCCCAATCCCAGTGCTGTCAACTCCCTATCAATAGCTACTTTTGTGCTCCTTCAAAATATTGGTGCTCCCTTTCAAATGGTATGTCATTGTCTAAAAGCATCTATACAAGTTGCAGAGGAGTTTTGATTTATGTCATAGAAAGAAGTATCCAAACAGTTAACATTCTAAAATTGTGGAGGTAAAATACTTAAATATGATTGATTATATCTAGAGCAGGAAAGAACCTTAAGCACCATCTACTCAAATACCCTAATTTTATAAATGAGATTAATGGAAGCTAGGTGACCTTTGACTAACAAATGGAGAATATGTGTAGGGAGTGCTTTTTGAACCCAGGTTTTCTGATTCCAGACAAAGGATTCTTTCCTCAGTACTATCTAGTCTCTACAGTAAACATTGAAATTAAATTTAAATTAAACACGAAACCTATGTAGTTAAAAGAATAGCTCTAGTTTGTTGTACTAAAAGAAACTGAATGCAGACAATGTAATTAAAATCTTACAACTAATTTTTTTTTCTTTAGCTTAGGTGAAAATTGACAATTTCCATTAACTTTAGCTCTACTCTAATACTTTCATGGCTATTTGATGTTATCAATGTAGGCACTTAATTGAAAGCTCTTGCTTTTGCATAAATTCTCTAGAGGGATTTACCCAAAGTGTGAAAAGAATATAGATCTCTTGACTTTGCATGGGAATGAATGGAGCATTGGAACTGTGTTATATCTCTGTGTTGTTCATTTATTATCCCTCATTCTCAACTATTTTATTTTCTTATCATTTGTCTCTTTGAAGAAATATTTTGTACTTTTATTCTGTTCTGTTTTGTTTTGTTCTGTAATTCTTTACTGGTGAAATTCTGTATTCTATTTGTGCCCATCAGGTGGATTTCCATTGTACTGTGAGTGACTTGCAAGTTTAATTATTCCATGATTCACAGCTATATATACAGAATATTGATCTTTAAAAGAGGGACATTTATTTCAGGCAGAAGCTTGAAGTCATTAAAAGCACTGCCTAGCTTCCCCAAGGCAATCTAGTCCACACTTCTCCAATTCCAGGCTGAATTCATTTTCAGTTTTCAGTGTTTGTCTACAATATATGTGCAAATGGATCAAATCTATTGTAGAATCATACTAGAGTCTCAAATTTATCAGTAAATTAAAGTGAAAAGAGTGCTTGCTACTTAATTAAACAGATTAGTCCACCAACTTTAAGCTAATAGTTATTAAGACAATTGTTTATACATTAAAGCTAGCATATCTCAGAAGATATCAGATTATAAAAAATGTTTTCATGTGACCAGATACAATTGTTCCTTGTTTTCTTATAACAATATTTTGAATTTTTGTAATTTGTTATGCCATTATCTTTTATTATAGAATCCTTGAAGTTGCATTTTACTGATTAGCATTATCTAATATAGCAAATACACCTTTGACTAGTTTTGTTTCTATTTCTGGTAGAAGAACACTTTGTTCTTCATTTGTAATTAAATTAATTTAATTAAAACCATGTTTTTAGGTCATTTCCTTCTAGAACTTTGTAGAAGTCTTCCATAAAAGGGAATAGTTGTCTGGTAGAGAGGCATTTCTGTTCCAGGTAAGAGTTGTAGTTTGACATGTCTGAAGTTTAAAAAGAACAAAGTGTTCTATGTAACTAAATATTGTGAAAAAAACATACTCAAGCTTGGGCCTATAACAAGTGATATAAAAATATATCTCTCTCCTTTCTTTTAGGTAAGGTTGTGGGGTTCAGGATGATGAATAATGGGGAGATAATGAGGTTGAAATTTTATAAATAATATTGGACTGAGTTTATATGTTAATTTATTATATTTATTATTTGTTATAAAATAGGTTTGGGGAAGGGACAGAAGAGAGATTTAAGAGAGGAAATGTGAGTGATGAAAAACAAAAATATATTAATGAAAATTTTGAAAATGACTACAATGATAAAAAATATTCTTTACAGAAAGAAAGGAAAATAAGTAATTAAAGATATATCATTTAATTCTTAAATAATTGTAAAGATTATTATTATCCAACCATATATGGTTCTGGTTGGCTAATTATATGGTTGGAAGGAGCCTTTTCTGATTAGTTACGTAGCCAGAACTGGAAAAATCCTCACAAAGACCAGAGTCATCTTCATGTACATCCTGGAGGAAGCTGGTGACTCTTTTTGTCACAGTTCTGAATAAGAAATCTCGTTATACAGGGAAAGTCATGAGGAGCTTTTTTTCCTGGAGTGATGTATTGCCATTCAAGAAATAAGTCTCAGTTGCAACCTTAGGAGTTTCAAAATTTGGAAGAACAAACCACAGGAATCCAGAGGTTAGAATTTAGACCAGGTGTGGTAGTTAAGCCCCAGGAGCAAAGAAAGAGGGGTCTTTGGAAATGTCTCTCAGTATGGAAAAAGTCATCAACATCCAGAGAAAGAACTATGGACACTGAATGTGAATCAAAGCGTACAAGTTTCACTTTTTTTCTTTCTTGTGATTTTTCCCTTTTGTTTTGATTTTTCTTTCACAATATGATTAATATGGAAATATGTTCAAAATAATTGTACATGTATAACCTATATTAGATTGCTTTCAGGCTGGCTATGGGGCTCAAGTGAGATAATGGATACAAAATGCTTGCAAACTTAAAGAACTATATAAATTCCAATTATTATTTCTTGCTTTTGTTATTGTTGACTGACCATCACTAGGCCTTTACTGTAATGTGATTTTATTCCTTTAACATTTTTCTGCATTCCTGCTGAGTTCAGTCATGCTACATGGACACATTAGTAAAATGTTTAACAATCTGGCTCTATGAAAACAAACTAACAACACAAGTTTAATTTACATTATTAATCTTTTCTTAAATCTGGATTATCAATAAACACAAATCATGCCTTGATTTATAACAATTGCTTATTTTTGAGATGTAAATGCTCACAATTAAAATTTTAAAGTATGTTCTTTAAAGCTAATTAGAGCTGGCTACAGTATAACCCAGAAATATATGAAGACAAAAGTCATTTTTCAATAACTATCTAGTCAAAGGGAAAGAACAAGTAATTTTTAAAAAGAGAAATATGAACTATCCAAAAGCTCATGGAAAATGATCCAATTCATTAATAATTAAAGAAGTGAAAATTCAGACAACTCTAAGAACTCACCTCATATTCATCATATAGTTGATGATAAGATGAAAATGGTAAACTACAGAGGAGCTATGAGAAAACACACTAATGCACTATTAATGCAATTGTATATTAGTCCAACTGGTCTGAAAAGCAATTTGCTTAAAAAAACAATATTTAAAAAAATGACTAGCTTGTATATATATATCCTTTGATTTAGGGATATGATTACCAGATACATACCCAGGTCAAAGACACCTATGTGCCATCTAAATATATATGAAAATATTAATTTGCAGTATTTTTGGAGTAGCAAAGAGTATACTCATTAATTAAGGGAATAATAGAAAAAATGTATCATATGAATGTAATGGAATATTAATGTAACATCAGAAATGAAGTTGAAGAATTCAGAGAAACATGAGAAGATACATAAGAATTGATGTGGAGTGAAAAGTACAATTAGGAGAATAAGTTACATGGTTATGATAATGATATGAAGCCAAATAACTTGCAAGGGTTTCAGAATTCTGAATGCAGTAATAAATCTTGATATTAAAGGATTGATGATAAAGCATCCCACCTACCTCTTGGTAGAAAAGGTGGTGAAATAAAGATGAAAAATCAGGCACATATTTCCAGATATAGTCACTGAGTTGATTTATTTTATTCAACTTATATGTCATTTGTTGTAAGGGAAAACTAAGTTTGGGGAAAAGGAAGAGAATCATTGGGAATAATAGGATTAATAAGGATATAAAAAGGAAAAAAATATGAAAGGGAAACCGCAAAATGACAATAGGATGTGTCAGTAATTATTCTCAATGTTTTTTCAGTCTCCAACAGCTTATGCATATTCCATGTGCAATTGACTCTTTTATTTCATATTGTTTCATATTCATTTTGTTGCCATATTTTCCAGCATATTTAAGGCCATCCCACCAGATGTCCACTTTTGCATTAAAGTCAATGAATATTCAAGTATACAGCTTAACTTAATTTGGTAAAACATATATTGTATTCTTAAAGAAATTTTCTCCCAATCCTCTGCAATAAATACTGGCAATAAATATTTGTCCTTATATTGTCCCTTTTTTTTCAAATGTTCATCATGAGTATTGCAATCCAAAATGATTTTTGTTGTTGTTGCTTTCAGATACACAATTATGCCAATTCCACCAACTTCTTTATAATGAGAAGCTGTGACCCACCCATTTACTTAACAGCAACTTTCTTTTGTCTTTGGTTTTATTTGGAGTGAGATTGTCAAGTTTAATCTGATCAGGTTTCTCTGGTATTATTTCAAATTGTTAATCATTGAATAAGGAACTCATATTTAGAACACCAATAGCTTAGTTAATTTTACATATAGTCTAAAAACAGTTAAGATTCTTAGCACCTGCTACCCCCTTTCTGCCATTCTGATATCAGTACAATAACAGAAGCGGGACAATACAAACCTGAAGGCCATTTTGTGTATATGTTTCTTGGATGCCATATCAATTGATTTATCACAATAACCAGTCTATTACACCTTATAAACTTTATTTTTCAACTAACAACCATTTATTTCTTCTTCCTCCCACCTTCCCAATTTAGAACAAAAAAGTAAAGTATAGCTTTTGTAATAAACATGCACAAAGATTTGTAATGAACATCGCCACATTTAAGTTGGGCCTTTCAAAGAAAAGAGGCTTTTCCTGGGACTGTGTCTAAAAATTTTATATTAATGGGTGCACATTAATTGCCTGCTTATTTACTTTAAAATATTATAATTATTTTTCCCTCTGGACTCAGGGGGTAAGGGCACTCATGATTTAAGTGATAGCATGAGTTCTTGAAGATTCCACTCTGGCTCTCTCACTAACAGGGGTGCTTTTAATTCCTAATTTAAATTTTTTAAAAATAAGTGTAGTTCAAAAAATTGCTTTCTTTCCTGCTTTATGCCTTCTAATATTGTTCTGAGTAGGAACTCATAGCTTTCACCAGACACACAGTGGCTTCCATGAATCAAGGTAAAGGTGAAGATCTCTTGCTGGCTGAAAGTTACCAACAGGGGGAAATCTATTTCCCCCCCCTGAGATCCGGGACCTAAAACGTTCCTCCCCTCCCTCCTCCTTCGCCGCCCCGTGCCCCCCCCCCCCCCCCGCCCGAGCCATTTCCTTCCAGCATCCCATTGGATGCAGGGAGGAGAGAGAGAGAGCCTTCTAAGTTATTACTTTGGTCCAAGCATCCACCATGTGGGGCTGGCCCCTGACTATGGCCCTGGCTGGGGTCTGCCCCCAAAGCCAGAGCAGGAGAGCAGTTCCAGGGCTGGGGGTCAGAGCAGCCATCAGAGGACCTCTGGGCAGACAGGTGAGTTCAGATCTCTGCAGCCTGCTGAGGTTTTTTGAATCTCAGCAGCAGGATCTGCCATCAGTTCCCTGGTCCTGCCCTAGATTCTCCCTTGCATTCTCTCTTTGGTGCTGCTGGTGGCTCCTATTCCATTTCTTTCTCACTTTTCTTTTCAATTTATCTTTTTATCTATCTATCGGCTAGATAAAGTAGAATGCCTGTGCCATATAAATTAGGGGTTCTTTTCTGGGGGTGAAACTTTGGCAAGGTATTTTAACTATACTTCCATGACAGTTTTCCTTTAAATATTATATATTTTATTTTATGTATTTATTCTGAGAACTCCATAGACTTTACCAGATCTAAAGGGTTGAAGATACAAAGAAAGGTTAAGAACTCCTGAGATAGAAGGTCAAGACGGAGCTAGAAATATTCCCCAAATAGCCCAATAGCTACTAAATAATAGATGATCCTAATTTTTATGATTCTGAGCAATATTTTACATCTACCCCAAACCAGAACTTAGAATCCTCTTCTGGAGGATTCTTTCTTTGCCTGGATGTTTGAAGTAATGTAGCCTATTCAAGATAATGTATTTATATTGAATGGGGTTATCTTGTGCATGCAATATGTCAGAAAGAGGTTTAGAGGAGATCTCAGAATCTTGAGCAGTATACTGCACAAATCATATATTTTATTTCCTTTTTTATTTTCAAAATTCATGCAAGATAGTTTTTAACATTCACTCTTGCAAAACCTTGTGTTCCAAATTTTCTCCCTCCCTTCCCCCCACCCTCTCCCTTAGATAGCAAATAATCCAATTTATGTTAAACATGTTTAATTTTTCTATATCAAGCTGCACAAGAAAAAACAGGAAACTGAAAAAAATGAGAAAAAAATACCCAAGCAAACAACAACAAAAAAGGAAAAAATACTATGCTGTGATCCACATTCAGTTAGTCCCTTATCTGGATGCAGATGGCTCTCTCCATCACAAATCTATTAGAATTGACTTGAATCATTTCATTGTTGAAAAGAGCCAATTATTTTATTTTCTTTATATTTAATTGATAAAGAGGCACTGTCTTTTACCAGGCATATGAAAGGCAGCACAGGTACTGATATAGGTTAATACTGATAATGCATCATCCTAAGTATCCCATGGGACACCCAGTAAATAAACATACATCCTATACTTTGATCATTAATATAGCAGAACCTATCAGAGCTTGAATTCTACTGGTACTTCCTTACAGAATACAGGATTATCTCCATACCACAATGAGATATTAGAATTGACTTGTGGAAGTTTTACCATATACTTCTCCATAAATAGGATACATTTAAAACTTTCAAAGATGAAATCAATATAAATCTATATCAAGGAACAAAAATATCTACCAAGGCAAATTCTGTGGTCCTTCTATCTAAAGGAATATTATATATTCATAATCCCAATAGGCTCAGAATATTTCATTAGAAAGTTTCAATAGCATAAATAACATTTGGAATTTCCATAAAGTCTCTGTTCAATTAGATAGTTTTAAGAGAATGTAGTATTTTTATGTATATAATAAAACATGTAGTGACATATGAAATCAAAAAAGTGAGGTAAACATTCATGAAAGCTAGAGAAAAATCAGTGGATAGTATCTGACCATACCTAAAAAGCAGTTTATGTTCTGTTTTATTTATCATGATTTGATATCATGAGGAAAAAATTAGTCACTAAAATGGATAATAATAATTGACATTTATTGAATTTACAACAGATAGTATTCAGTCATCAATTTCAAATGTGCAAGAGAAATTATCAAATGTATTTACTAATGCAGTTAATAAAACTCCAAAATATTCAAGCTGTATGAGTTTCAGAAAGAAAATACACTTTGCAACATTTATCCTTATTATAAGGCAGGGCATCAAAACCACCTCCTATTCCTGTGCAGTTTGGTCGCTGCTGCCTTTACTTTCCAACCCTGACCTTTTCCCCTGTTTAGCCAAGTTATGAATGTTGGTGATAATAATGATTTCTCAGCAATTTGGGATTGTGTAGTAGTAGTTGTGAATTAAGAGGGATAATGAATGATACATTTTTCTCTTGTACAACATATCTAGTTAGCATTAAACTGCTATGAAGCTCCACATTGGCCTGTATAGTCAAGGTTGACTTTACCTTCACTGAGATCATATATTGAATCTCACACTTATCAGCTTCACTCTGTGATTGCTAATAATTAAGTACTAACTGCTTTTTTTTATCAATGATATAATTTAATGTTTACTGAATTGGAATTGGAATAGTTAATCAATAAAATCCAGAAAAGAACTTTTTGAAGCTAGAGTTCTACCTTCAGAAAGTTTACAAAACAATAACTACAATTGGATTTAATAGCCCTTTAAACACATGATAAAACTTATGGTATACATTATCTCTTTTCAATCTAAAGAATTGGAATAAATGAACAACAGAATCTTTTTGTTGTTGAGTTCTTGTGACTAAAATACTTCTATGCCTTGATAACAATGGTGGAAACAAACAAAAAAGCATAATTTAAGAAAGAGACACTATTTGCCAAAAATAATTGAGATCTAGTCTTACCTCCATTTCATCAAGATATGTATTATAAAAGAGGATCTCATTAATGGGCAATTGGTTTTTGGCTTAATCCTTTGGATATGTTTAATTTTCATTTAAGCAGATCCAGAATTCTGAAAGGGATGGAATTTGAAGTGAAAAGTGAGCAAAGATAAGCAGTCTTTGGATATGAAGTAGGATAGGTATTTTCATTGACATGCCTATACCATATTCCTTCCTTATCCACACCTAGTGGCTTCTCTTGTTTCTTTCAATTCTCAGCTAAAATCACACCTTCTACAAGAAACCTTTCCTAGTCCTCTTTAATCTGAGTATCTTCCTTCCCATTTTTTTTTATATTTCTTTATATAACTATCTTATTTTGCACATGGTTTGGGTATTGTTTATCTCATTAAATTGTGTGCTCTGGGGGGCGGAGCCAAGATGGCGAACTGCTGACAGCTTTCTCTGTGAACTCCCGGGACATTCCTTCAAACCCAGACAAAGTAAGCCTTCCAACTGGTTTCTGAGTGAGGGCCCCCCCAAGCATTTGGACTACAACGCACTTCTATCAAAGATCTACCTTGAAAGAACTCTGGAGAAGGTTAGCCTCAGGGGAAATCGGCCGCTGGTCACGATCAGACTCCAGCCGGGGCGGAAGTCAGGGCTGCGATAGAGGGGCGGATTTTGGGCACCCAGGAAGCCCCTGGGAGACGCCTGGGCCACTTTGCTCTGCTTGCGGGCAGGTGCTTTGGCAGATCTGCCTTTGGAAAAGGGTGGATTGAGAACAGCTGAAAACGTGGTCCTAGTGCGAATCTAGCCCGACCAGCCTCAGACCGGAAGTCAACTCGGCAAACTGCCCCAGGGCAAATACAAATCGTTGCAGTTTTCTCTGGTTTTGACCAATATCCCAACTTTAAATCATGAGCAAGAAGCAGAAGAGAGCTCTCACCATAGAAAGCTTTTACGGAGAAAAAATAGAACAGTCCCCAGATCCTGACATTATGAAAACAATCCCAGATGAAGCCACAAAGCCAGACTTAAGTTGGTCTCCCTTTCAGAAGGCTTACCTGGAAGATTGCATTACGAATCTCAAAAGAGAGCTAGAAGAAGAATGGGGAAATAAATTGAGATCAGGGAAACAGAAATATCAAAAACTGGAAAATAGGACTGGTGAATTGGAAAAAGAAAACAGTTCACTGAAAAACAAAATTGGTGAATTGGAAAAAATCACCAATTCACTGGAAAATAAAAATGGTGAACTGAAAAACAAAATTGGTGAATTGGAAAAAGACAACAATTCACTGAAAAACAAAATTGGTGAATTGGAAAAAGACAACAATTGACTGAAAAATAAAACTGGCAAAATGGAAAAAGAATGCATTGAATCAAGAAATTCAATTGGCCAGCTACAAAAGGAGCTAAAAAAGATAACTGAAGGAAATAATACTTTAAAAATTAAAATTGAACAAATAGAAGTAAATGACTCAATAAGACTTCAAGAATCAGTTAAACAAAAACAAAAAAATGAAAAAATAGAAGAAAATATGAAATATCTCCTAGGAAAAACAACTGACTTGGAAAACAGATCCAGGAGAGACAATTTAAGGATTATTGGACTCCCTGAAAGCCACGATGAAAAAAAGAACCTGGATGCTATCCTCCAGGAAATCATGAAAGAGAATTGCCCTGATGTTTTAGAATCAGAAGGCAAAATTGGCATTGAAAGAATTCACCGATCACCTCCAGAAAGAGACCCCAAAATTAAAACCCCAAGGAATATCGTGGCCAAATTTCAGGACTGTCGCACCAAGGAAAAGATATTGCAAGCAGCTAGAAAGAAACAGTTCAAATACCGAGGAACTGTCATTAGAATTACACAGGATCTGTCAGCTTCCACATTGAAGGATCGAAGGGCCTGGAACCAGATATTCCGAAAGGCAAAAGAACTTGGATTACAGCCAAGAATAAGTTATCCAGCTAGAATGAGCATCATCTTCCAGGGAAGAAGATGGTCATTCAATGATACAGGAGAATTTCACCTATTTCTAATCAAAAGACCTGATCTGAACAAAAAATTTGACCTCCAAATAGAGAACTCAAGAGAAACATAAAAAGGTAAAAAGGAAAACTCTTGAGAACTATATTCCTACTATAGGTATCCTTTAAAGAAGGGCAGTATAATTTGATTTTTCTTTGATAATAATGGAAAAGAAATTAGAGGTGGAAGGGATACCATACTGAAAAAAAAAAGGGGGGCAGGGGGGAAAAGGAGGCAAAATAAAGTAAAAATAAAGGAGATAAAATAAGGCAAAATCTCATAAAGAGACATAGAAGATCTAATATAATTGAGGGAAAGAAGGGTGGGCGATGAGTATTGTGTAAACCTTACTCTCATTAGATTGGACTCTAAGAGAGTATATCAGACACATTTGGCTTCAAAGAAAGCACTGACCCTCCTTGTGGGAAGGTAGGAGGGAGGGGAGAAAAGGAAAGGGATAAACTAATAGAAGGATTAGGGGAAAGGTATAAAGGGGAGGGAGGGACTCTAAAGGGAGGAGGATTATTGGTGGGAGGTGGTCATCAAGAGCAAAGTACTGGGGAGGGGGGAAGGGAGAGAGGGGAAAGGGAAGAGAAAATCATAACTCTGGGTAAATAAGATGGCAGGGAATACAGATATAGTTATTTTAACTGTGAATGTGAACGGGATGAACTCTCCCATAAAACGGAAGTGGGTAGCAGACTGGATTAAAAGCCAGAATCCTACAATATGTTGTTTACAAGAAACACATCTAAAACATAGAGATACATACAGAGTGAAGGTAAAGGGCTGGAGCAGAATCTTCTATGCTTCAGGTGAACAAAGAAAGGCAGGGGTAGCAATCCTTATCTCGGATCAAGTAAAAACAAAAATAGATCTAATTAAAAGAGATAAGGAAGGAAACTACATTTTACTAAAGGGTTCCATAGACAATGAAGCAGTATCAATACTTAACATATATGCACCAAGTGGTATAGCATCCAAATTCCTAGAGGAGAAGTTAAGAGAGATGCAAGGAGAAATAGACAGTAATACTATACTAGTGGGAGATCTCAACCTTGCTCTCTCAGAATTAGATAAATCAAATTCCAAAATAAATAAGAAAGAAGTTAGGGAGGTTAACAAAAGGCTAGAAAAGTTAGGTATGATAGATCTCTGGAGGAAATTGAATGGTGATAGAAGGGAGTATACTTTTTTCTCAGGGGTTCATGGAACTTATACAAAAATTGATCATGTGTTAGGGCATAAAAACCTCAAAAT
>JAJPUD010029381.1:0-13940 GCA_023553655.1 Myrmecobius fasciatus
AAACTGCCCCTCTAAATGTACCCATTCTGTAGAAAACTGCAGCCAAGGCTTGGAGTTTATATTATTTCTGAGGGGGATAAATTAAACTAAACATATAAATGAAGAAGCATTTTGGAAATCACTTTCTCAAAAGTATGGAGATGATGGTGATGAAGGAGGGATGAAGAAAATGAATGTTCAGGACAACTGTCTCCAAAGTGAACCCTGCAGCACATACTCCTAGTCACTGCCAGAGGGCATAGATTATGGAGGTGGAATGCTCCTTAGAGAAATTCTAGTCTAACTATCTCATTTTACAGATGAAAAAACTGAGCCAGAGGGAAATAAGTGTTTCTAGAATTATAGGAAGAGAGGTTCCAAGCCAGAAAGGACCTTAGCATCATGTTGTCCAGCCCCCAGATCTGATGTATAGTGAATTTGGAGACAGATCCCAGTGAACAGTATATTGTCTTAGAAACCCACAAATAACATTATCTGTGTTAAATTGTATTTTTATTTATTTTGTTAAACATTTCCCAATTACATTTTAATCTGTTTCTCAGAGAAACTTGTCAAAGGTCACTCAAGGGATGAATAGTAAAACTGGATTTAAATCCAGGTCCAGTGCTCTTTCAGGGAAAATTCTCCCATCATTATGCCTGCTCTTGATTTCTGGGCCTTGGTATTGTTTCTTATCAATTACTTCAGCTTGGCACACATGAACCCTAGCTAAGGATTTTACAATCACTTTTAAAATCCCTCTATCTTACTATTTCCCCCTAAATTTCCCCTCCTTTCCACCACCACTTCTACCTCTTCCCTAGTTAAAGATCAGAACTGTTTCTCTCCCCTCAGGTGGCTGTTAGATGGCCCTTCTTGTTGGGCCAAATCTCCTACCTAAATTCAGATTTAAATCTCTCTCCCTCATACCTTCTCAAAGCTCATCTCAACAACTCCCTTGGGTTTTGTCTTCAGAACAAAGAGACTTCTGAATTTTTTCCATTCCTCTCACATGACCCAGGATGAATGTATGAGAATGGCCTTGCTAGTCCTCCTCTGTCCCACCCTACTTCATCTCTTTGGATCCTGTTCTCCAGTGGTTCTATGATCTTATTGATAGCACCATCGATGAAAAAGATGGATGTTCAATAAAATAGAGTCATTTGAAACATTCATACACTCATTTACACACACACATACTCTCTCTCTCTCTTTCTCTTTCTCAATAGATGTAAACAGATTATTCACTTGGCAAAAACCTCAGACAACAGGCACACAAGAGATAAATAAAAACAGGTACTAAGGGAAGTATAAGTAACAAAATAAATTACCCCAGAGGAAAAGGCTCAAAAAAGAAAAAAAAATCTATGGGATAAAATAACACCACCAACAACAAAATAACAGCAGAGGGACCATTAAGAGATTTCTCTCTAAAAGTACACAAAGAAACAAGCATAAAAGCAGAATTTAGGTTGAAAAAGTGATAGAAGAGGAAAAGGCCTGAAACACTATGGCCTTTAGTTCCTCACAACACTCTGCCCACAGGCGAATCTTTTACATTATTGTGGTCATCAAGTAATTTTCTCCTGGTTCTGCTTACTTTGTTCTGTCTAAGTTTACAGGAGCCATCCCATTTTTCCTGATTTCTTCTCAGTTGTCATTGTAGTACAATAACATTACATCACACATAGCATGATTTGTTCAGCCAGACTTACCTCTTTTTATATATCAAACCTCTCCTTGCTTCTTTGACTTCATTGGGGGTATATACCTGATAGCAATATCACTGGGTCAAAGGACATAAATAGTTTGGTGGCTTTTCTAAGAGAATTCCAATTGTGGAAGCTAGGTGACACAATGGATAGAATGCTGGGTCTGGAGGCAGAAATCTTTGAATTTAAATCTGGATTCAGATATTTACTCGCTAGTAAATACTAAGTGGGTGATACTGGAAATTCACTTGGCCTCAGTTTCCTCATCTGTAAAGTGGGAATAATAATAAGACCTACTTGCTAGGGTTGTAAGGATCAGCTGAGATTATATTTGTAAAAGTGCTACATAAGTGGTTTTTTGTTCAGTCCTTTTTTTAAAATCATGTCAGACTCTTTGTGACCTCATTTGGGGATCTCTTGGTAAAGATTGGGATGGTTTGTCAACTCCTTTACAGGAAATTGAGGCAAACAGGGTGAAGTGATTTGCCCAGCTATTAAGTGTCTGAGTCTTCCTGATGAGTCTTTCTGACTTCAAGCCCAGAACTCTATCCACTGTGCCACCTAGATGCCTATGTAAATGTTAGCTATTATTATTAAACTGTTTTCCAGAAGACTTGGATCAATTAAAAGCTCAATCAGGAGTGCATTGCTGTGTCTACGTTTTTCCATAGCTCCTCCAGTATTTAACATATTTGGATCTTATCATCTTCCCATAATTTCTTTAAAGCCCATCTTCCTTTAGATCACTCTTCCCAAGTCTGCCCACCCAAAGATACCTGCCCTCCTCTAAGTATGTATTTCCAGGTCTCAATTTCTCCTCAATTCAGAAATTAGCATAAATATGATCATATCTAAAATCCAGCCCTCTCTAAAGCTGCGACAACTCTCTTAATTCCCATTCGACTTTTTGCTTTACCATACAGAGTGAAGAATTTGGAAAAACAGTTTTAACCTACTGCACAGTAGGCCACTGGAGTAATTTGAAAAAGCCTTCCCTCACAGCTCCTTGGGTGGTGAAGACAGCCAGCCAACGACAGGCAGGGTCCAACATGTTTTCTCAGCAGCTACAGCAGAGATTCAGGCAAAAAGTGCCTACCTCCCCACTGGTCTATCTGCCAAGTGAGGCAGCCTATTAGCTCAGGGAAAAGAAGGGGCCATTCAGGGCCAAAGAGAGGGAGCTGTCCTTCAGCACCCATCAGCAGAGGAGCCCAAGTCAGACTTAGCAGTCAGATGTCAAAACACATTAATAAAAAATAAATACCTAAACAGGCCACCCAAAGAACGGCCAGCAATTCTGGCTGGCAAGGCTGATGAGTCAATAACGGCCCGTCAGATGGAATTATTCTGGAGGAGTGATCAACTGCCTAGCCGCACGGTTTCTTTGGGGAACAAATATGAGAAAGTGGCACCAGGAATTAATTCCTTGGCTAAGGGAATGACAGGGGGGACAGATAGAGGATGGCCTCCAGAAAAAAATACAGCAGCAATAAAAGGAAAAATCTACTGGAAAGAAAAGCTCATAAACAAAGCTTTCTTCATGTAGTTGGGCAGCAGTAAGGTGTGCAGACCTTTAGAAACCAAGCCCCTCCAGTACATGCTGGCAAGGAAAGAAAAGCTAACTGCTCCTATCTTTTCAGTGAACCATGAGAGACTCAGAGAATCAACCTCTACTCCTCAGTAGAATAGCCATGGAAAATTTGCTACATTGCTTTGTGTCTCAGTTTCCACACATCCTCAATATTGACTCGCTCAATATTTATCTATACTTCATGGTTTCAAAATAAATGACTCATCCAAGATCCATTGACCTTTTTAAAAACTAATACCGAAGATAATTTTTATGTCTTATTTTTATATCACAGTCATCTCTGGACATGTTCTTCCTTACCCCCTACCCCCACCCCCACAGGGATGAAATTCTTCCTTGTAACAAAGAAAAACAGTGAAGCTAAAAACAAACCAAAGGAACAACTTGTCCTATTGTCCGGACCATTCTGCCATCATAATCCACACTATCTTTCAAAAGAAGAAATGCTTGCTTATCTGTGATTCAGGACTAAGATTTCACCAGGCTTTCTCTACCAGCTCCCTTGATTCCTAGAAAATTCATGGAATAATCACAGAATTGAATTCCTTCTCTCCTGGTATGAATGAGAGATTACTGTGGACCGATTTGAGATGCCGATTTCTGAGGTGTGTGTGAGCTCAAAGAGAAAACTGTATAATGTACGTTTAAGTCCCTCAACCTGACAACTGTCTTTCTTTCTCTCACTTAGCAGCTTCTGGCTCCTTCCTTCAGCAGGTCAGGCCAAGCAGCCTACTTGTTCATGATGGTGTTCTGTATTCTACCTCTGTGCATTTCTATAATCTGGCTTCCATGCCTGGAATACACTCCTTCCATACCTCCACTTCTTAGAACCATCAGGTTCCTTCAAGACTCAGCTTGAGGGACATGTCCTACATGATGCTGTTCCTGCTCTTCCCACTCAGCTATTTAAATCCCTTGAAATTACTTTGTTAAAGACGAAATACTTCAATAATAAAATACTTTGCAGGCATTTTGGATTGATTGACTTGTAAAAGTATTTTCTCCTAGCAGAATGTAAGTTCCTTGAGGCCAAGTATCATTTCGTTTTTGGTTTTGGAGGTCTAGCACCTAGAATGCTGCTTGACACATATTATAACTGGATAAATGTCTGTAGGGCTGGACTGAATTAGCAAACTCATACAGCATTTGCTGCTTAAGAGGAATGGAGAACTGGATTTCTGCTCCTGCCCTGTCACCATCAAGACATCTAACTCAATACAAATTTCCTCTACACAAAGCCCCATGTTCAGCCCTGGGAATAGACATAGGGTTTGAGGAAGACAAGGTCTCTATTTTCAAGAAGGGCTCAATCTATTCTCTTCTCTTCACAGAAGCCACTAGAATTTACTTGGAAGATTCTCAGACAGAACAATGTCACTTGGTCAACAAGCAGTTCCTGAGAGCTTACTATGCGCAGCTAGGTGGTGCAGTGGATAGAGCTTTGAGGCTGGAATTAGGAAGACTCATCTTCATGGGTTCAAATCTGATTAGCTGTGTGACGTTAGGCAAATTTTAACCTGATTTGCCTCAATTCCTCATCTACAAAATGATCCGGGAAAGGAAATGGCAAACAACTCCAGTATCTTAGCCAGAAAAACCCCAAATAGGCTGACAAAGAGTCAGGTGCAATTGAATAACAATAAATTACTAGGTGACAGGCACTGGGCTAAATGCTGGGAATACAAAAAAAAAAGAAAACCCTCAAAGAGCTTCCCTTCTAATACAAGAAGACAGCATATAAGAGAAAGAAAAAGGCAGTGGGCCACAGAAGCATGATGGTAGAATCCAGAGAACAGCCTGGTAAGAAAGAAATGGCCGCTCAGATATCCTCCTTAAATGGAGGTTCTTAGCAGAGCCCTACAATCAGAAATAGAGGCTGAGGTTGAGGGCAAAGGATAGGAGCTTGTTGAGGGGAGGTAGAAGAGGAAAGCAGATACCTTTGTACTCCCAGCTGCTCTGGACTGAAGAGAGATGCTGATTATATGGTGGGTATAGGTATGATGTAGTAGAACCAAGAATTCTAGAGATGTTAATGGATGGGTTAGGGTGTCATGGGTATATCTGTTTGGATCAAAGGTGGTGTACTTATCAGTAAATAAAGGAGAAAAAGGAAGGAAAAAGAGAGGAGAGAAAAAGAAAGAGAAATATAGGAAGGAGAGAAAGAAAAAGAATGAGAGAGAAAAGGAAAAATGAAGGATAAAAAGAAGAAGGTAGAAAAGAGGAGAAAGGAAAGAAAAAGAAAGTAAAGGACCAAGGAAAGAAAGCAAAAAGTGAAATTAAATAGAGAAAGAAGAAAGGGGGAAAAGAGAGGGAAAGAAATAGAAAGAAAAATATAAGAGAGGAGAAAGGAGAGAGAAAGAGAGAGAGACGTCAACAACATATCTTGAGCTTCCTTCCTTTTTCACTTCCAAGGCTCTTCCTCTGTCCTGATTTCAACTTCCTCTTTTAATGTCACCATCAACACTATCACCTCTGCCACTAGAAATTCCAGCACCTCTTTTTGCTGCTGTTGCTATTGTTTATTTTTTCCAGTCCCTCTTCGCTGTCCCCAGGTTCAATGAAGATCTCACCCCATTGGTTCCAACGTGTGATCCACCTTATGGGGAGAGAGCAACCTCTCTTCTGATCCTTGAAACCCCTGACCTGTTTGATGTATATAACAAATCCCAACTCTAACTGGAATGGAATGGTTTAATCAAAGTGCACCTGGGTTCAGGGAGTGATGGACCCTCAATACTAGTGCTTCTCTTTATTTATTTATCTATTTTTATTTTTTATTTTTTAATTTAATACTGGTACTTCTCATTACAGTCAGCCTGTTGGTTATTTCTTGTTTTGAAGGGCTTTTCAGCCCACTGATTGCACATTCATTGGTCTACAGTCACACAGTTAATAGGTCGCAAGGATGGAATTTGAACCCAGCTCTTCTAGACACAAGATCCAGCACTCTCTTCAAGTACGCCTCTTTGTAATGGCTCCTTCTTGGACCCTGAGAATCCTCTCAGGAGTGCTCCCAAAGCATGTGCAGGAATTGAGAAGTGAGAATGAAAACTCTCTGCCATATCCATGCTCCGGGGAACTGGAAATCAACCCTTTGCTTCACCCAGGCTGATTCTACCAAGCCCACCTCATCAAGACTTCCTGCACACCCTCCTGATGTCAATAATGTCGGAGGACTGCTGATTGTGATTGGCAACCGAATGATCAGTGATCAAAGCCCAGTTCTAATACCTGTATTCTCCGAGCTACCAATCTCCTTGCTTCTAGCTGTCAAGTTTTCTTGCCCTCTGAAAAACCCTCAAAAATCCTTCTTAGCTGAAGACTGCTGCACGCACATGTAGGAGCCAGAACTTGCAAGTCAGAGATTAGCTGTGCACCTCCCATGGAGCCCCAAATCAATAATCATCAGATGTAGGTGGAAAGGGGAAAGGAAAGGAAAACCACTTCTGGATCCCTAACTAAGTATTAGACTTTCTCAGAGAGCAGAATGAGATGGGGGAGCCTTGTGATCATTTAGGTTTTGCTGCTAATATCTGCCCCCAGAGAGCTTACATTCTCTACCATGGGAAGAGTATCTCAGGCCCTCAGCATGTCAAGAAATATGCATAAATTAGCTCTGCCAAGCCACTGAGGAGACACTGGCTCCATCTTCACATGAAAGCTTCCTGGTGATCTTCATATACATGCATGCACACATGCGCACACACATGTACACACACCTATGCCAACATGACCGTTGCCCCTGGAGAGGCAAGAAGGGATGGCTCCAAGCTTAACAAGGTGCAACTGTAGCTAACTAGCTATAGTCACCACTGACTCACCAAAACAGCAAAATTCATTCATTCACTCACTCAAGGAAAATTTATTAAGCACCTACTAGGTATGACCCTGGTCAAGTTACTTTTTACCCTGTTTGCCTCCATTTCCTCATCTGTAAAATGAGTTGGTGAAGGAAATGGAAAACTGCTCCAATATCTTTGTCATGAAAACCCCAAATGGGATCATAAGAATCAAACATGACTGAAAAATGACTTGCAACAGCCAAAAAAACGTGTAGAACCCTGTGGTAGGACCAGAGGGCTTAGATATGCTTACAGAGCCTACATCACAGACATGTTTTTTTATAAATATACGAGGTCCTTTCAGAAATAGAGGACAGGGTAAGTAGAAGCCCAGAGCCCAGAGGAGGCAATTTTGGTTTAGGGGCAGAGAATTGCCTTGTTTTAGTGACTCAGAGAGGTCATGGAGGGGAGAGGCATGAAGCAAGACTGGAAAAGTTGGGTTAAGTTACCAACTGAATGCCAAGCCAACTAGCTGGAAACTTACCCAATAGACAATATGGGTGGACCAAAATTAAACAAGAGGTAGGTAGACCTTTAAGAAATTGCAAAGCTCTTTTAATGACCCCAAACGTGTCCCAGTAACCAAGGATACTGATATTTGACCAGTGCACTGGCTCTAAGGCTTCTAGCATTCTGGTCCCTGGAGAAATGAAAATGAACATCACTTGGAGGGAAAGGGTGAGGTACATGATGGATATGAGCAGGCTGTAGCAACTTATAAACTCAGAATTATGCAAGAGAAATGATATAAAGCACATCAGCAAAGATGTGCCAGAAAGAGGATGAGGGAGGTGGAGAGAGCAAGGGAGAAGCCACAGACAGCCCAAGTTCTCTCATCATCATGATGTCAGGATAAAGCAAGGAAGTGAGTCAACAAGCATGTATATTAATCATTTGCTGTGTGCCAGACACTGCACTAAGCTCTGGGGATACAAACGAAGGCCAAAAAAATGGCCTCTGACTCCAAGGAGCTCACACTCTCATTGGGGAGACAGCATGCAAACAAGTAGGTTCTTAAAAGATATATGCCATAATTAAGACAACTCTGAGGCACCACTACATACATCTCATATTGGTTAAGATGACAGAAAAAGATAATGATAAATGTTGGGGGAAATGTGGGAAAACTGGGACACTAATACATAGTTGGTGGAGTTGTGAACTGATCCAGCCATTCTGGAGAGCAATTGGAAACTAGGCCCAAAGAGCTATCAGACTATGCAGACCCTTTGATCTAGCAGCGTCTCTACTGGACCTGTATAATCTCAAAGAGATCATAAAAATGGGGGAAAGATCCACATGCACAAAAATGTTTGTAGCAGTCTTGTAGTGGCAAGGAACTGGAAACTGAGTGGATACCCATCAGCTGGAGGATGGCTGAATAAGTGATGGTATATGAAGGTCATGGAATATGATTGTTCTATAAAAAATTATCAGCAAGATGATTTTAGAAAGGCCTAGAGGGGGTAGAGAAGGGAGGAAGAAAAATTTGGAACACAAGGTTTTGCAAGGGTGAATATTGAAAACTATCTTTGCATGCATTTTGAAAATAAAAAGCTATTATGAAAAGATATGTAAAGGTGAGATAATTTCAGGGGAAAGGCATGGGAGAAAAGGTAAATTAGATAGAACCTCTGTGGCAAGCTTATGGGAAAAAATAGGCTAGAGAAGCACAGGATAAGCAGGCATAGATGGGTGGCAATTTTCATTGTTGGATGGAAAGCTCACGTCAATGAGATCAGAGATCCGTTTGATTATTTGTAGTCATGGGGAGGCCACTGAGGACTCTTGAGCAGAGGAATGGCATAGCAAAAGTTACATATACAAAATATTCTAACAGTTGCATGGGAAGAATGGAGGCAGAAAGACATATTAGGCAGAAATTGCAAAGATACCCTGCTTCAAATTGGCATGAAGTAGAACTGGGGCCCTTTTCCCACAAGCCCAGGTCTCCTTGAAATTGCCCTAAAAATATCTGGCACTCTCAGACTGTCCCTGGATGCCTGGCTTAAGTGTCCCCTAAGAGCTCATCTCTTCTAAGTCCCTCTTCTCCTTCCCCATCTTATCTATGACTCTGCTACCCCTGACAATCCCAGGTGACATGTTGGATTGACTATTGTCCTCTGGCAATATAAATGGATGATGACATCCCCTGGCCCCCAAGCTCCCACATAAGAGAGTCAATAGTAAGAATGGTGAACTAAATATCAGGGCATCTGGTCCCAGTTCTGACTCCAATATTTACTGATCGTGCAACCTTTGAGCACAAGAGGCAAATTTTGAATCCCAAGTGCATTGCATTAGGAAGACCTGGATTCAAACCTCACCTCCAATATATACTAGTTTCCTCATCTGTAAAATAGGGGGTTACACTTGATGGCCTCTAAGCTATAAATCTATGTATCTATAAGTAACCTCCCATCTCAAAACTTTAGTTCCCTTCTCTGCCAAATGAGAATACGGGGATAATACTACCTCGTCCATGTTTTTATTGTTCTGTGATGATTATAGGAGATAACGGCCACTTCAAGTTTCACCTTCAAACAGGAAGAATTGGGTTCAATGAGGCATAAAAACAAGGTGAAGTGAAGCCATAACAGTTGAATTTCCAAGTTGGAAGGGACCTCGGGGGCCATCTTATTTAACCTCTATCTTGAAAAGGAGTTTCCCTCTACAGCATCTTCAGCAAGTATTAATTCTGGCTTTTTGATGAAGACTTCCAGCAAAGGAGAAGCTGTTGTATCCTGTGGCAGCTCGTTCTACTTGGGGAATTCCTTATCACTAGAGGGCACTGCAGTGGATAGAGCACTGGGCCTAGAGTCAGGAAGACTTATCTTCATGAGTTTAAATCCAGCCTCAGACACTTACTAGCTGTGTGATCCTAGCCAGGTGACTTAAAAACCATTTTCCCTCAGTTTTCTCATCTGTAAACTGAGCTGGAAAAGGAAATGGCAAAGCATTCCAATACCTCCGCCAAGAAAACTCCCAATGGGATCACAGAGTGTCTCACACAACTAAAACAACATAACAACAACGATCACTATAAAGCTTTTCCAGATATGAAGCTTGAATCTGGCTCACCATACTTTCCACCTGCTCCTTTTGGTGCTGCCCTCAGGAGCCAAACAGAGCAAAGTTAATCCCTCTTCCCAGGTAGAGCCCTTCAAAAGACTGAAGACAGCTAGTAGAACTGAATAAAAGGCTTGCTTATAGAGTGCCCAGTTGAGGCCTGCTGCTGGTAAGGCCATTGGGGACATCATTCAGTAATACATTAGACAAGAATACGGGCATAGGGAAACATACACATAGAGTAAACACAAAGTAAAAATCAATAATATGATTGATTTTTTAAATAGAAAAACTGTACTGTTTTATAAGTTCTTGCTGCAAAGGTAGTAGAAACAATTCACTGAAATCCTAAGCTTTTCTTTTGTTTCAGTAAAGGGATGAAACCTGGAAAGATCCAGCTTGATCTGGCAAGAGCTGGTTGTTAAATGTTTAGTGTGTGAGCAAATGCTAGGAATGAGAACTCAATTTATTGGGTTTTTTATTGTCCAAACTTAAGAAAGTGATAAAGAAAATGTTAGTTATGTAGGATATATAGTCCAACCCTCCCCCCTCCCAGAGAGCTAGATGTCCACCATTTACTAGCACACCCCTAGAAAGATCCTACTCTAAAATATGGCTGAACAATAATTTCTTTGAAAAGAAGATCTGGGAATTTTCATGAACCATAAGCTCAATATGATCCAGATGCATTATCATAGGAGCCAAAAAGCAAATACAATCAATATTATCCTGCATTAAAATACCCAGGGTTCTAAGGCCAATGTTCTTTCCACTGTATCACACTGCCTCTTCTTCCAGAAAAACAAAAGGAGGGGACGGGAGAGATCTATTGTAATTTCATTATCTCAGAGAACATAGTCACCAACCTGACTTCTTTTACATGGTCAAATCACCTTAGAGATAGTGTTCAGTTTTGAGTGCTACAGATTAAGGAGGAAGTTAATAAAGGGAAGAAAGCCCAAAGAAAGTCAGTCAATCACTAAGCATTATTAAAGGACCTACAATGTGTCAGGCACTGAGCTAAATGCTGGGGCTACAAAGAAAGACAAAAAAAGAAGTTCCTACCTTCCTACCCTGAAGGAAGCCATACTCTAATGGGGAAGGCAACAAACCAATGTACAAACAAGCTCCATAAGGAGAAATTGAGGATAATCATTGCCAGCAGGCCCCAGGATTAAGATGTATTTGGAAAGGTTTCATGAAGAAGATAGGATTTTATTTATTTTTATTTTTTAATTAAAGCTTTTCATCATATATATATGGATAATTTTCAGCATTCACCTTTACAAGACTTTGTGTTCTAGTTTTTCTCTCTCCCTTTCCCTTACTCTTTCCTCTAAACAGCAACTAATCCAATATATGTTAAATCCATGTATGTTATATATGTTAACATATAATTATATGGGTTAAACATGTGCAATTCTTCTATACATATTTCCACAATTATCATGCTACACAAAAAAAATCAGATCAAAAAGGGAAAAAATGAGAAAGAAAACAAAATGCAAGCAAACAACAACAAAAAGAATAAAAAATACTGTGTTGTGAACCACACTCGGTTTCCACAGTCCTCTCTCCATGTGTAGATGCTTTCTCCATCCCAAGATCATTGGAACTGGCCTCAATCATCTCATTGTTGATGAAAGCCACATCCATCAGAATTGATCAAGAAGATGGGATTTTAGCTAGAACTTGAAGTAAACTCATGGAGCCAACAAGTGGAGATGAGAAGCAAGATCATTCATTACAGGCAATAGTAAGTGCAAATACCTCAGAAGGAGAGATGGAGCATCTCATGTGAGGGATAGCAAAAAAGACCAGAGTCACTGAATCTAAGATAACATGAAGGGATTTATGTGAGACAGAAGAATGGAAAATCAGAGATGGAGACTAGGTAATGAAAGGCTTTTAATGACAGAGGATATTTGTATTTTATCCTGAAGATTATAGGGAGCCAGTGGAGTTTACTGAGTAAGAGTTTATTCAGGCAGTCAGACTTATGCTTTAGGAAAACTAATGTGATAGACAAGTAGAGGATGAAGTGGGGAGAGACTTGTGGCAGGCCATTGCAATAGCCCAGATGTGAAGTGATATGGGCTTGTACCAGAGTGGTGGCAGCAGAGGAGAGAAAAGGCCATTTGCAAGAAATGTTACAAAGATAATCTTAACCAGCTTTGCCAATAGACTAAATATGGAGGGTAAGACAAACTAAGGAGGTGAGGATGATACCTAGGTTTTGACGCTGGTTGACTGGAAGGATGGTGGTGCCCTTGATGGGAAGTTTAGGGAAGTTTAGAAAAGAGGAGGGTTTGGGGAGGAAAGTTGAGTTTAGTTTTGGATATGATGAACTTAAGGTGAATCTATAGGACATACAGTTTGGGATGTCCAATAGACAGTTAAAAAGGCAATTAAGATGGCAAAGCATCTCAAGATCATGCCGTATAAAGATCGGCTGAATGGGCTAATCATATTTAATCTAGAGAAGAGAAGAATCAAGAAAGGCATGTTATGTGCTTTTAAGTATTTGGAGGTCTATCGTGTGAAGAGAAATATTAAAATTGGTCCTTTAACCCCAGAGGGAGAAACTGGGAGCAATGGGTGGAAAATATCAGAGAAAACTGACTCATCATTAGCATAGAATAAGCTGCCTCAGGAGGCAGGAGCCTCCCTAACTGAAAGGCTCTAGCAATGGATGGACATGCTGGAAGAGAGTCTTCTCCCTTCAAATCTGATTTGTCCTCAATGGTCTTGGAGGGCCCATTTAACCCTGAGAGTTCACAAGAGACAGAGCTCAAGAGGTAAAACGAAGATGTTTACATTATCACAAAGCATGCTACATAGCCAGAGAAAAGAGACACGCACACACATACCTAAAGAGAGACAGAGACAGACAGGGAAAGACAGAGAGAAAGAGAAACAGAAACAGAGACAGAGATGGGGAGTGGAATAAAGGCTGTCCTTGGGAGGAGGGGAGGAAGGGGAGAGAAGGCCCAACTTCCAAGTAAAGAGTCTGCCTCTGGTCCTAATGGAGCCCTAGAAACTGTTATGACATATGTGCCAATATCCCATAACTGGAAATAGCACCCCCAATGGATCTGTGGCCTCCAGTGCTCCTGCTGGGTTAAGAGCCCAGTCTTGATACAGGTAATAAGGCCAGAAGATTCAGGTTTGCATCCTGGCTCTGCCCCTCATTCCTACTCTATGTGATCTTGGATCAGTTATTTCAGTTTTCAAATGAGGTCAAACTCAGTGTCCTCTGGGATCCTTCCCAGATCTGCCCCCAAGCTTTTTGGATCCTTTTCTCCCCCTAGTTCTTTCAAGTTTGCAAAGTGTTTTTTTTTATTGCCACACTACAAAAAAGGAAGGCAAGCATTACTATTCCTATTTTACAGATGAGAATTGAGAGGCGGAGCGATTGCTCTGCTAACAAACCATGGATCCTTTTTGTTCTGCTTCCAGGGCCAGGATTCTTTCCCTTATACCCAGCTATGTCTCTAAGGCAAGAAAACAGAAGGGGGGTGGAAGGGAGAGACATTTCCATGCTCTTCTGGCTACTCTCTGGTGGCCTTTTGGTTGACAGTGCTCCAGCCTGGGCCCTGAGATCCTCTAATCCTACCCAGGCATCCCTCTTCAGGCACACCCAGAGCTCTATTACTTCCGAGGTCACTTTTACTTCTGAGATCCTCCACTCAGATTTAGCTATGGCCCGCAGGCTCACGTCTCCTGCTTCTGTGCCGTCCACAAAACATG
>JAJPUD010029382.1:2714-13940 GCA_023553655.1 Myrmecobius fasciatus
AGGAAGGAAGGAAGGAAGGAAGGAAGGAAGGAAGGAAGGAAGGAAGGCAGGAAGGAAGGAAGGAAGGAAGGAAGGAAGGAAGGAAGGAAGGAAGGAAGGAAGGGAAGAAGGAAGGAAGGAAAAAGGGCAGGGAGGGAGGAAGGGAGAGACACCGATACAAAGAAGCCGCAGACTTAGGAAAGCCTGGAGCTGAATGCAGGGACCAGTCACTGTTTGGGGAGGAGCTTTCTCTCTTTGATGGTGACAATAATGGAGTCAGTGGCTAGTTGGTGTTTTTTCCTTTGTAAATCTGTTACATCGGAAAGCTCATTGAAAAGAAAGGAACTGGCTTTGGAAAACCAGACATGACTAGGAAGAGCAGCATTCGCAGGGAAACTCAAGGTTTGCGAGTGCTTCATGCGCTCTCCCCTGCCGCTTCCCACAGAACTGAGGCTGTGACTCTCTGAGGGTCACCCAGGGAGTGGGGGCCGTGCCAGGCCCTGAGCTTTCGGATTCCAGCCGTGATTGGTCACCTACTTGCCAAGTGACTTTGGGCCACAGGGGACAAGGTGACACAGCCTAAGAGGTCCCTGGCATCCAGTCTTAGCCCTCCCTCTTCCCTCCTTGTCTGACGCTTGTCTGCGGGCCTCAGTTTCTCCATCTGTAACAAGGCTACAATCCTTTCCCAGCCTGAGGAGCGGGCCGGTCACTTGGTCCATCCTGGTCAGTTAGAGAAGGCAGGGCAGTTCACGCCCCAGAGTCTCATGGGAGGACATGGGCTCAGGCCAGAGAAGATACGGCCGTCATGGGCGAGCCGCGGGCTGCGCTGGCGGAGCTCATTTGTCCGCAAGACTCTTAGACAGATGCCGGTGTTGTTACTTTGTCTTCCAAGGATTCTGCCAATGTCAGGGATGACTCTGTTTTGAAAAACAGGATGTCCAAAGTTAGCAGAGAATCTAATAAAAAGGAGCTGGCTTCACATCAGTGGAAAATTACCCAGTCACGAAACGGAGCCTTCTCGTGCAGCTCATTTGTTTTGTTTTCCATGTTGACACAGCCCGGCCCACGTGTGAGTGCGCCTGCGCGCCCAGACTCACAAACAGCCCTGAGCCCCGAAAGAAGGCTCGCCTCCCTCCCAGCTGGAACAGGACCTCACCTCCAGCCCAAATGTGAAGGGGGCCAGACCACGCAGGACAAGTGGCCGCCCAGCCGCAGATGCGCGTGAGCTCGGGGCCGCCCTCCCAAGCTCCTCCATTTGTCAGCAGAGGGGGAGCGAGGTCCCGGCTGTTATTGCCTCACCTGGCGACTCATTACTCGGAAGGGAAGGCGATGGGAAAGGAGCCCCAACTTTATAGGGGCCACCGTTGCCTGGCAACCTGGGCAATAAACCATGCTCTAACCCGGTTAATGGCAGAGCGCCATCCGAGCCCATGATGACAAATGGGGAAATCCTTTTGTCACCAGTCCCAGACATGTTGGAGAGGGGGAAGACTGGCAGAGCTGGAGGCAAAGAACGCGAGTTCAAATCCCGCCTCAGATACTGACTGGCCTAGTGACAAAAGCCCCCCTCCTCCAGAAGGCCTTCCCCAACCCCTCCTCATTCTAGAGCCCGCCCTGTGCTCAGGAGCTCCTTTTAGAGCCTGCTTCAGATAGATTAGCCTGACTGATCTCCCCCACTAAACTGTGATCTTTTTTTGCCTTTTTTGTACCCTCCGAATTAGGCACAGTACCTGGCACATAGTAGGTGCCTAATAAGTGTTTATTGACTGAGTTGTCTCAGTCTCACTCCACTAATAATAGTAGTAACAGTAATGGCGAGGAGGATAATAACTAACAGTGCCACACTCTCTCCCAAGTGCTTGACAATTATTTCATTTGGGTCTTAGAACCTTTGAGATTTAGGTGCTATTTTTGTCTCCATTTTACAGATGAAGAAACTGAGGCAAATAAAGAATAACTGACTTGCCCAGGATCACTTGGGCAAGTTTATGAGTTTTTGTTATGATTTGAAATCAGGTTTTCCTGACCTCAGGCCTGGTGCTCTATCCATCAGACCGACAGAATGAGGGAGATCGGATGTAATGGCCCCCAAGGTCCCTTCCAGGTCTGTGACCTGGCTTTTGTGACCCTGAGGTCTGGGAGGGATGATCCCAACTCAGCTGCTACCAGCGCGAAGTTTCCTTTGGTGTTTTGTCAAGAGTGACCAGCAAGCCAGCCTCAGAGGCCATAAGCAGAGGCAGGAGGGAGCGGCCCAGGGCCAGCTGGGCGAAGGTTGCCTCCTTTCTCTCATGTGAGCTGATGTGGAGCGCGCTTGCACATAACCCCACCTTCTCCCCTTAAGAACTGGTAGTTTGTCTCCTTGGAACAGAGGCAGGTGATGGCCAACACCTGTGTGACTGGACAATGCCTTGAGCGGAGCCCCCGCTTTCTTACCTGGACCAGGACGGGGGTGAACCAGAGGCTCCTCGTGTCCTGTGGGCTCCCCCTTTGTGCTGGGTCTGAGGTTATCTTGGATCCCCTTATTATTCACATGTAGCAGCTGGAGAGTAAATGCCTGGGTTGCCAGGCAACAGGAGCTCCCTCCAGCGTGTATAAAAGCAGAATTCTGGGGGTCCTGAAGCTCCCACTCTCAGGCCTGGCAGGGACCCTGCGGGTGGCTTGTCGGTCAAAGCCACGCCACACACTCCAGCCCCCTCCATGACCTTTGGTGTCTGTGACCAGTGTGTTCCAGATGTGGGAAGGTAACTGGAGGTGCCCTTCCATCCCATTTGTGCCAGAGACCATGGGGGCCATTGGGCTGGAAGTTCAGACCTGAAGTCATGAAAAAACTGAGGCAGGGTCTCGGCCAGGGTCACGCCACTAGGACGTGTCTGAGGCAGGGGTTCAAGCTCCGTTCTTTCTGTCTTGTGTCCAGTTCTGAAGTTTGCCTCCAGTGAATCCCCAGCTGTTTCAGTAGAATCCAGGAGGGATTTCTCCCCATTCTTTGCCCTCTTTTTGATGGATGGGTGGATGATAAAAAGCCTAGAAAAGGGAGGCTGTGGATGCTGGCCTTTTTGAAGCCCTCCCCCCAGCCCACCCTTGGATTTCCTCAGCCCACTCTCCTCTTCATTGTGGGTCATTCATTCCTCTCCTTTTTCAGCTTAGCAGCAGAATATACCCTCTCATTGGAAACCCAGTCAGGTAGAAATCATTTTGATAGTTTATTAAGGCAAAATGCACAAGTTCAATAACAGTTATTAAAGCTTAAAACTGGAACATCATGCATACATAGGTACATATTGTAGCTACAGATCCCCTCCAAAAGGAGTGTGTGTGTGTGTGTGTGTGTGTGTGTGTGTGTGTGTGTGTGCGCGCGCATGGAAGGGAGGGAAACAAGCTAGAGAGAGAGCTGAGGGGAAGAAAGTGGAGAGGTGGGATGAGAAAAGAAGGAGGAAAGAAAAAGAGAGGAGAGAGAAGGGGAAAGAGAGAAAGAAAGAGGAAGGAGAGGAGAGAGGGAAAGAGAGAAGGGGAGGGAGGGGAAAGGAGAGGAGAAAGGGAGAAAGAGGAAAAAACAGAGAGAAAGAAAGGAGAGACAGGAAGAACAGGAGAGGAAAGAAGAGAAGGGAAGATATGGGAAGAAAGAGAAAGAATGGAAAGAGAGGGGAGAGAGAAGGAGAGGGAGAAGAGAGGAGAGAGGGAATAAAGAGAGAGAGAGAGGAAGGAGAAAGGAGAGGAATAGAGAGCTGGAGACGGAGGGAAAGACAGACAGAGAGAGGGAGGGAAAAGAGAGAGACAGAGACACAGAGAGAGAAGAGGAGAGGACATGGAGAGACAGAGGCAGACACACGGAGGAAGGGAGGGAGAGAGCAAGGCAAGAGAGAGGAAGGAGAGGAAAGGAGGAAAAGAGAGGGGAAGATAGGACATTCAGAGACAGATACAGAAAGAGAGAGGAGAGAGAGGGAGGGAGGGGGGGGAAGGGAGGGAGGGCGAGATAATAAAAACCCAGTGGGAGCGGGAGCTGTCCAGATGTGGAGCTCGGCTGTCACATTACAAGCCGCCACAAGCATTTACTGAGCGCCTCCATGGGCCGGGGTCAGAAGGTAAGGCTAATGTCGGAGCTGGGGACCCGACGTCGGCGCCGTCTGAAGGCCGGCGGCGGTTCCGCTCGGTTTCGCCCCCGCCGCCGCGGCGGTTCTCTCGATCCCGGTCCGCCTCCGGCCGCGCTGTCTGTGGGGGACGTCGCGGCCCTCGGGGCAATCTGCTGGGCGGCCGAGAGCAGGGAGCCCCTCCTTTCCGTCTTACCTTGCCCCCCCCCGGCCTGTGGGGTCCTCCCTGTGTACCCCCCCAGGACGTGCTCGGATCCGTCCCTGCGGGAGCGCCGAGGCCCGGTTCCGCTTTCTTGGGACGCCCGGGTCGGCTCGGGCCGGGCTCAGGGACGCTTCCTGTTTGGGCTTGTGCTTGCTGGCGTGCCCAAGATGGGAGGCGGCGGAAAGGCGCGGAGGAGATGCTCGGCGTTGCCATGGCAACCCGGCGAAGGCTGGAGCCCTCGGGGGCCGGGAGCAGCTCCAGCGCCGGGGCAGTCAAGTTGCATTAGCAGCCTCCGCCGCGGACGGTTCCCTGGAACCCGCCCCCCCCACACACCCTTAGAAAGGAAAACAAAGCTGCTTGGGCAGAGTCCAGAACCCGAAGTGGATCTCCAGGCTCCCACCTTGCCCTGGGAGGTCCGGGAGGGGAGGAAGCCGCCGGCTCCGTGGGCAGCGGCTGGGGCGCCGTGGGGGACGGGCTGGGGCGGGGGGGCTCTAAATCTCGGTGGCCTTCAGAGCTCTGGCCTTCCGCACAGCCTGGCTTGTCAAAAGCTAGAAATAAGGGCCAGGCAAGGAGAGCCCCTGGGCTGAACGCCCTCCCAGGAACCTCCCCACGGCCCCGCCCCCCGCCCCGCCCCCTTGTGCTCCATCCAGGGCGACCCTTTGATCCCGCAGGTGTCGGGGGCACTGCCAACATCCCCCCCAGCCTCATGGGCACGGGGCCCCTCAGGTGCTTCTCTGATGTGGTTGCTCTGATTTCAGGGGCTGTAATGTGACCCCAGGTGTCTGTTCATCTAACATGGGGGGGGCGGGGCAAAAGCTGCCCGGAATCTCTGCGGGGACCTCCCTCTTTAACAAGAAGGAAAGGGGGGGTTACTTGGGGGGGTCTCCTTCCTGGATTAAGACTAGGGGCTGCCACAGAAAGAATGGAAGCTCCTTGAGGACAGACCCGTCTCACACCCAGTAGGCAGCTGCTTTCCGAGCTCGGAAAGTGCTTTAAAATAACCTAACCATGTACACTTGAGCTTAAGTGCTTTGGGTTCATTCGGGGCTAATGGAGGAAGAAAGCTTTGGGCTCTCAGAAATTAGTCCTCTGGAACCACAAGCTCTAAGCTTTTGTGCGGAGATACTCCATGAAAGCTCACTTCCCCCCATCACACTTCAGTGCAGTTTACTTTTTTAGGGGGAGGGGATCCCCGAGAATACAAAATTACAATTCATTCGTTAATAAGCCTGTATTTAATCTCCTGGAATAGATCCTATCAATCCACAGCTTTCAAGGGGGAGAAAAAAGGGGGTGCTACCGTATTTAAATAGATAAATCTGGCCTAGCAATGGCTGACCAGCAAAGGAGCTGAGCCCAGAATGAGAAGGTGAGGATTTCTTTGCCTTTCAAAGTTGGGTTAGCCCTTTTTCTTTTTTCTTTTCTTTTTTAAATCTTTCTCAGATTTTCCCTGTTGTTCTGCTCTTTCTCTCCTCACATGACTTAGAGGAGACGTGTCCAAAATGAATGGGTGTGTATAGAAAGCCTAAAAAATGAAATTAAAAACAACAAGTTGGCTGGCTTGGTTGGGATGCTGCTCCAGGAAGCCTGGCTCTGCGGGACGGGGTCCCCATCCCCTTGGCCCACTCCAGACCCCGCAGCCGGGCTCCCGGGACCTCAGCGACCACACTGGCTTTGGAGCTTCATTTGTCATTCAGTTCATCTCTCAACTTTCTGAAGGAGTGTCTACCCGAGCCATTGATGTAGAGCATCTTGGGTGTAGACCCGGAGGACTCCTGCTAGTGACTTCTGAATGCCACCTCTCAGACACTGAACCGTGATGGACGTTTCAGGGATGATGGGGAGGCGGGGGAGGGCTCACCCCACACCCCCAGCCCCACCCCAGGCAGGAGACCCTGCGCAGTAAGGCCGGGCCGGTGCCACAGGGCAATGCCCGGGAAGACTAAACAAGGGCCCCCAAGGCTTCCAGGCCGCACCCCACCGACGGGCCTGGGAAGCAGACACTGGGGAGCCTGGCCACAAGTGAGTGCCCTGAGCAGAGCGCAGGAAGGCAGAAGATGCTGGGTACCAGGGGTAGGGGACCCAGACCGAGCCCTGGAGAGTCCGCTGCAGGTGCCAGGGGCTAAGGGAGCCCAGCTCCCTGCGCCAGGGTTAGCGTATGTGTGCCCTGGCATGGGGTGGGGGGGAGCCTGGGGAAAGGAGGCCGAGCCTTCCCCCCAGTACTCATAAAATTAGGGCGAAGCGGGGGGGCACAGGGACGCTGGCACTCCCGAGCCTGAAGCGGCTCCATCGGCCACAAAGTCCAGCCTCCCCTCACCCCCCCATCCACACCCAGAGCATCTGGAGGGAGAAACTACAAAGGGCCCCTCCCAGCTGGCACCGGGCCATCGGGCCAGACCCGAGTTCTATTGGATGGACGCTTGGATTGCTTTTTCTCTGGCTCCCACGCCGGGAGCTCGCCGCAATTTCCCACGAGACCCCCCCAGTCGCTATGCGTTTGTTAAGTGCCTACTGTGTGCAGCGGCAATCTAGTGAGAATACCCGAAAAAAGGGATCGGAAGCTGGAAGAACAGCCGGGCCCATCTAACATCTCCCATTCCTTTTAAAGGAGGAAGCTCATTCGAGTCAACCGGACTGCATTAAGCCCCTGCTGGGGGCCCGATCACTGTGTATACAAACAGAAAGTCCCTGTTCTCCAAGAGCTCATTTCCTAAGGGGGAAGGTGACCCACAAAAAGGTCTGGGAGGGGGAGGGGACTCCTGGAGAAAGTCTGGGAGAGTGGAAAGAGGAAGGAAGAATCTCTGGCTCAGACAAAAGAGGAAGGAAGAATCTCTGACTCAGACACTTTCCTGGCAGGAGCTGAGCAGTTAGAGGAAGGGGAAAAGGAGGCCAGACGAGCCCTAACTCAGCTTCGGACTTGTCCAAGGTCACTCAAGTAAGCATGTAGGGCAGGATTTGAACCCAAGACCAATCAGTGGAGGGATATTTTTTTTTTAGTCAATCGTTGTTTTGTTTGTTTGTTTATCACCCCCCCCAAAGTATGCCAGGCAAATAATTAGGGCCTTAAATGTTTTTATCCTGGAAATCTGGGGCTTTCCCTCAATCCTTGGGGACCCCTGAGGCTCCGCTCAAGACCGTGGGGTCTCCCAAGGAGAAGGTTTGACCCCTCCCCCATGCAGAAAAAGTCGGGGGACACAGATGAGTCGCGATCATTGTCCCGTGGGATGGAGAGACCTCCTTGGCTCTCAGGCACAGGGTGCGTCATCCATGCCTGGATTTCATACTGGAGACCACCAGTAAATGTGGTGGTGGTGAGCCCTAAACCGGTCCGGGCGGGAGGAGTCCCGGCTGTGACTTCTGCCTCGGCTCCATCCCCGGGACCCTGGTCTCCTCACTGCCTGGACCTTGGTTTCCTCCTCTGTCATTTGAGGAGTTTGGAACCAGGGGCCTTTGGGTCCCGTCCAGGCCATAGCTAGAACCCGAGCCCTTCCTGGGCCTGAAAAGCAGGGAGCAACTTGGGGAAGTCTGAGGTCAGGGGGTCTTGGTTTCTGGGCCTGTTCTGCCTAAGGTCGTGGCTCAGTTTCCTCCCTGGCTCCCTCCTGGCCCTCGCCTCTAAGTGTGAAAATCACTTTTCAGCCTTCAGCTTTCGCCGGCCTAATGAAGGTTTTAAAGGTGGCGTGGGGAAGGCTGGGTCTAAATCTTACTTCCACAAGCCACCCCCTTGTAAGTCCCTGACTTTCTTTGAGTCACAGTTTTCTCATCCTTTAAATGGGCTTTTTGTCTTCCTCCCTTCGGGACCTCGCACTGTGCCTGCACATGGCAGATGCTGCTGCTGCTTCCTATTTTTCCTGAGGCAACAGGGGTCAAGTGACTTGCCCAGGGTCACACAGCTAGGGAATGTTAAGTGTCTGAGGTCAAATTTGAACTCAGGTCCTCCTGACTTCAGGGCTGGGGCTCTATCCACTGTGCCACCCAGCTGCCCCAGGTGCTTCTTTAAAGGTAGTTGTATTGGTCGGGAATTCTGTCAGGTCCAGGGAAGGGGAGCGTGAGGCTGCCCTTCCCCCAGAAGCTTGTAGGGAGGGCAAGGAGCCGGGGCCCAAGCTCCAACCCATGTGCTCCCAGGCAAGGGCAAGCAAAGGGACTCCCCCGTCCCAGCTCCAGTTATGTAGAATGACATTTTCTCTGCCAAGTGTCCATGAATTCTGAGTCCTCCAACTTCAGGACAGACCCCAGACCAGGCACAACCTCAGACTCGGGCACAACCCGAGACCTGGGCACAACCCAAGACCCAGGCATAACCTCAAACATGGGCACAACCTCAGACCTGGGCACAGTCTCAAACCTGGGCACAATCTCAGACCCGGGCACAACCTCAGACCCGGGCACAATCCTAGACCTGGGCACAATCTCAGACCTGGGCACAACCTCAGACCTGGGCACAATCCTAGACCTGGGCACAATCTCAGACCGGGCACAACCCGAGACCCAGGCATATCCCATCTCTGCAGTGGGGCTCCTGTCTCTGCCACAGAGAGTAAAGCTGCTCCCCTAATACGGCTCCTCATCCCTGGAGAAGCCAGGCAGGCAGAACTAGATCGAGCCTCCCCTTCCAGAGGATTTCCCGCTGGGGTGCCTCCCCCTAGGCAGGAGCAGTAGGTTAGAGTATCATGGATCTAGAACCAGACAGCTGTTCATGTAGAGGATCAATCGGTCAGAGTTCTAGAGCTGCAGAGAATCTCAGAGGACCAGAAAACCCACCTCCAGAGCTAGAAGGGGCATCAGAGAATCACAGATTCCACCCAGTATGTTTAGGCCCTTTCAATGTGCTGGGCAGACAGTCACTAATATTTATTAAATGCCTACTGTATACCTGATACCAGGCCAACGTGAGCAAAAAGAGAGTCCCTGCCCTGAAGGGGCTTCTGTTCTAATGGGTGCTGCTGGGGGTAGGGCAGGAGTGAGGGGCCTTGATGGGCCATGTACCAAGGATGAGGGATGGATGGCCTGAGGTTCTGGGCAGAACTCAATGATGGGAGGAGAGAGCAGACCTCCCAGTGTTAAAGGAGAATCACCGTTCTAGAGCTGAAAACAACCTTAGTGTATCAAAGAACCCAGAATAACCAGAGCTAAAAGGGACATGAAGTCCATCCCTCATTTCTGGGTGGGGAAACTGAGGCATAATGGCTAAGTACTTCACCTGGGTCACCTGCTCTTCCCATAGTCACTGCTGCTTCTCAGGGCAGGCAGCATCCAAATCACCTGCCTGCCCCCACACCCCAGCACAATGCCATTTACTCCCATTCCCCCCCCCAGCACAATGCCATCTACCCCTCCCCCTGCTAGAGCCTGGGAAGGGGATGTTTCTGGGAGCCTGGAGGGATTGGCACAGATGCCAGCCTCCTGGGCTGCCCACACAAGTGAGTCTAAATTCAGACTGTGTAGAAGGAAGGGGAATCCCAGTGTGGGAAGGGCTCCCCACCTTGGCAAGCTTCCGTCCATCCTCCAGAGCCAGGAGTAGAGATTATGAAAGCAGGGGACGTGTGTAGAGCATTTGGTCCGTTATCCGGCAGCTCTCCGAGAGCTCTCTGCAGGAGAGCACCCAGAAGGAGCACGAGCCGGCAAGGGCTTTCGGAAATGGTGGCCTCTGGCGTTGGAGAAGGGAGCCAGGCACAGGAGTCTGGCACAGGGGAGCCAAAAGGCGAGAATCGAGGTTGAGGGCGACGGGCCTTGGGGAGAATCGAGGTTGAGGGGGACGGGCCTTGGGGAGAATAGAGGTTGAGGGGGATGGGCCTTGGGGAGAATAGAGGTTGAGGGGGATGGGCCTTGGGGAGAATTGAGGTTGAGGGGGATGGGCCTTGGGGAGAATCAAGGCCTTGGGTCAGCAGCTGATCAGGGGAAGATGGGAAAAGTCTGAAGAGGTGGCAGCCGCCAAGCCTTCTGAAGCTTGAGAGGTTCAGCCCCGAACTTGGAAGAGACCAAGGTCACCACCTGGGCCAGTGTCTTCCCTTTCCTGAGGAGGAAACATCCCGGAGAGGTCCCACCGGTGAGAAGTGCTGGGCTGGGATCAGACCCAGCTATTCTGACTCCAGACAATCCAAAAATAACCCAAAGTTGGTAGATGGGTCAACAAGCATTTATTAAGCTCCTACTGTGCACTGTATGTGTTTCACTTTGGCCTCCTACCAACCTTGTGAGAATAATACAGAAGAGGAGGCGGAGGAGCAGAGAGTTGAGATTTGCTCCTAGTTGCCCCAAGTCCAGCCTGCTACTTCCCAGAAGAACCAGACTCAGCATCTGGACGGCTCCAACCCAGTCCCCACCATCAGCAACTCAGCTCCTGGGTTTTGGAAGGGAGGGAGACCCAAGGTGCAGCATGGGCCACCAGCCAACATTGACACTGGGCACGCGGGATAAAGTGCCAACCCCAGACTGGCTCCCAGAGCAGCTTTTATATCTGATACAATTTTGGGCCCTAGAAAATTTGGAACCTTCTCCTCTGCTCTGCTCCCGAGTGAACAAGGCCAGTCCAGAGCCCTGCTAGTGCTTTGTTATTGGAACTGAAGAAAGAAGCTCAAACTTAATTAGTGTAATAGTTGCAACGTAATGTCTAATAACAAGGATAATTTGCCACACTTGCTCACCATGTAATTTAGTACAATGGGATGTGCCAGGAAGAGAGCTGGTGTGTAATCAAGGGGAATGATGAATACTTGAGGAGGCAAACTCTAGACAGGAGAGCTGGGCTGAGCCTTCTGAAGTGAGCCAGCCTCAGCTTCCCAAGTGAGCCTTGAAGCTCAGCCAAGTGGGCGAGTAAGGCAGAGACATTCAGATAGTTGGGGTGGGACTCAGGACCTTACAGGCTGGGTTGTAATTCAGAAAATGGTTCTTTTCCTCCATCCACCCATCCACCCACCCATCTATTCACCCATCCATCCATCCATCCACCCATCCACCCATCCA
>JAJPUD010029383.1:0-13938 GCA_023553655.1 Myrmecobius fasciatus
TGACGATGGTGGACTTGTTGTACCAGATCTAAAAGTATATTATAAAGCAGCGGTCATCAAATCCATTTGGTACTGGCTAAGAAATAGAGTAGTCGATCAGTGGAATAGGATAGAATCACAAGACAAACTAGGCAATAACTATAGCAATTTGGTTTTTGATAAACCCAAAGACCCCAGCTTTTGGGATAAGTATTCACTATTCGACATAAACTGCTGGGAAAACTGGAAACTAGTGTGGAAGAAATTAGGGCTTGACCCACATCTAACACCACATACCAAGATAAGATCTAAATGGGTTCATGATCTAGATATAAAGGGTGATACTATAAGTAAATTAGATGAATCTAATGTAGTTTACCTCTCAGACCTATGGAGATGGAATAAATTTATATCCAAAGAAGAACTGGAACTCTTAATTGAAAACCAGATAGATAACTTTGACTATATTAAGTTAAAAGGTTTTTGTACAAACAAAACCAATGCAGACAAGATTAGGAGGGAAGCAATAAATTGGGAAATCATCTTTACATTTGAGGGTTCTGATAAAGGTCTCATCTCTAAAATATACAGAGAATTGTCTCATATTTATAAAAATTCAAGCCATTCTCCAATCAATAAATGGTCAAAGGGTATGAACAGACAATTTTCAGAGGATGAAATTAAAACTATTTATAATCATATGAAAAGGTGCTCATAATCACTATTGATCAGAGAAATGCAAATCAAGACAACCCTGAGATACCACTTCACACCTGTCAGATTGGCTAAAATGACAGGAAAAGTTAATGATGAATGTTGGAGGGGATGTGGGAGGGCTGGGACACTGATGCATTGTTGGAGGAACTGTGAACGGATACAGACATTCTGGAAAACAATTTGGAACTATGCTCAAAAAGTTATCAAGCAGTGCATACCCTTTGACCCAGCAGCATTTCTATGGGGCTTATATCCCAAAGAAATCATAAAGGAAGGAAAAGGCCCCACATGTGCAAGAATGTTTGTGGCAGCCCTTTTTGTGGTGACTAGAAACTGGAAATTGAATAGATGCCCTTCAATTGGAGAATGGCTGAATAAATTATGGTATATGAATATTATGGAATATTATTGTTCTGTAAGAAATGACCAGCAAGATGATTTCAGAGAGGCCTGGAGAGACTTACATAAACTGATGCTGAGTGAAATGAGCAGAACCAGGAGATCATTATACACGGCAACAACAGTACTATATGACGACCAATTCTGATGGACATGGCTCTCTTCAACAATGAAATGCTTCAAACCACCTCCAATTGTTCACTGAAGAAAGCCATATACACCCAGAGAGAGGGATGTGAAATGTGGACCACAACATAACATTCTCATACTCCTTGATTGATGTTTGCTTACATTGTGTTTCCTTTATCTGATATATCGTTTGTGTAGACAAGATTTTTCTTGCACAACAATGACAAGTTTGGAAATATGTATACATATATTCGATTTACCAATATTAACATAATTAACATGTAGTGGATATCCTGCCATCTAGGGGAGGGGCGGGGAGTTGGGGGAAAAATTTGTAATGGAAAGCTATGTAAGGGTTATTGTTGAAGAATTACCCACACATATGTTATGCAAATAAAATTTTAAAAAAATTAAAAAAAAAAAAGAAATAACCAGCAAGATGATTTCAGAGAGGCCTGGAGAGACTTACATGAACTGATGCTGAGTGAAATGAGCAGAACCAGGAGATCCTTATACACGGCAACAACAATACTATATGACGATCAATTCTGATGGACATGGCTCTCTTCAACAATGAAATGTTTCAAACTACGTTCAATTGTTCACTGAAGAAAGCCATATACACACAGAGAGAGGGATGTGAAATGTGGACCACAACATAACATTCTCATACTCCTTGATTGATGTTTGCTTACATTGTGTTTCCTTTATCTGATATATAGTTTGTGTAGATAAGATTTTTCTTGCACAACAATGATAAGTTTGGAAATATGTATACATATATTCGATTTGCCAATATTTTAACATAATTAACATGTAGTGGATATCCTGCCATCTCGGGGAGGGGTGGGTAGTTGGGGGGAAAAATTTGTAACGGAAAGCTATGTAAGTGTTATTGTTGAAGAATTACCCACACATATGTTATGCAAATAAAATAAAATTTAAAAAAATAGATGCAGAAAAAGCCTTTGACAAAATCCAACACCCTTTCCTATTAAAAACACTAGAGTGTGTAGGAATAAATGGGCTTTTCCTTAAAATGATCAGCAGCATCTATTTAAAACCATCAGCAAGCATCATATGTAATGGAGACAAACTAAAACCATTCTCCATAAGATCAGGAGTGAAACAAAGCTGCCCACTGTCACCATTACTATTTAATATTGTATTAGAAATGTTAGCTTTAGTAATAAGAGAAGAAAAAGAGATAATAGGAATCAGAGTAGGTAATGAAGAAACCAAATTATCACTCTTTGCAGATGACATGATGCTATACTTAGAGAACCCTAGAGACTGAACTAAAAAACTACTAGAAACAATTCACAACTTTAGCAAAGTTGCAGGATTCAAAATTAATGATTTAATTAATTAATTAATTTAAAACACCCTTTAGCAGATGAAGATGGCCTTGCTGTACCAGATCTAAAACTATATTATAAAGCAGCGGTTATCAAAACCGCTTGGTACTGCCTAAGAAATAGAGCAGTCAATCAGTGGCACAGGATAGGTTGTCTCATATATATAAGAATTCAAGCCACTCTTCAATAGATAAGTGGTAAAGGGATATGAACAGACAATTTTCAAATGATGAAATTAAAACCATCTCTAGTCATATGAAAAGTTGCTCCAAATCACTATTGATCAGAGAAATGCAAATTAAGACAACTCTGAGGTACCACTACACACCTGTCACATTGGCTAAAATGACAGGAAATGATAATGATGAATGTTGGAGGGGATGTGGGAAAACTGGGACACTAATACACTGTTGGTGGAACTGTGGACAGATCCAACCATTCTGGAGAGCAATTTGGAGCTACGCTCAAAAAGTTATCAAACTGTGCATACCCTTTGACCCAGCAGCGTTTCTATTGGGTCTATGCCCCAAAGAGATCTTAGAGGAGGGAAAGAGACCCACATGTGCAAGAATGTTTGTGGCAGCCCTTTTTGTAGTGGCTAGAAACTGGAAACTGAAGGGATGCCCATCAATTGGAGAGTGGCTGAATAAATTATGGTATATAAATGTTATGGAATATTATTGCTCTGTAAGAAACGACCAGCAGGATAATTTCAGAGAGGCCTGGAGAGACTTGCATGAACTGATGTTGAGTGCAACGAGCAGAACCAGGAGATCATTATACACCCCAACAACAATACTATATGATGATCAATTCTGAGGTCCATGGCTCTCTACAACAAAGAAATGTCTCAAACCAGTTCCAATTGTTCACTGAAGAAAACCATATACACCCAGAGAGGGATATGAAATATGGACCACAACATAACATTTTCATCCTCTCTGTTGATGTTTGCTTGCATTGTGTTGCCTTCTCTGATTTTCTTCTTTTTTCTTGTAGATAGGATTTTTCTTGCACAACTTGTCAACTATTATTACATTATTAACATGTAGTGGACTTCCTGCCATCTGGGGGAGGGGAGGGGACTGGGGGTAAAATTTGTAATGGAAAGCTTCGTAAAGATCAAAGCTGGGGAACTACCCATACACATGTTATACAAATAAAAAGCTTTAATTTAAAAAAAAAACATCTACATTCAGAGAGAGAAATATAAAGGCTGAATATGGTTCAAAATATAGTATTTTCACCTTTTTTCTGTTATTGTTTCTTTGCTAGTTTTATTTTTCTTTATTGTGATTTTTTTTTCTTTTTAATCTGATTTTTCTTGTGAAGCATGGTGAATGTGGAAATATGCTTCAAAGAATTGCACATGTTTAACCTTTTGCTTGTTGTGTTGGGGAGGGAGGAGAGGGAGAAAAAATTGGAACACAAGGATTTACAAGAGTGAATGTTGAAAACTATCTTTGCATGTATTTAGAAAAATAAAATACTATAAAAATAAAAAAGACCTCAAATATTTTTATGTTATGTTACCCTGAATAAGTCACTTATCCTGTGTCCTCTTCAATTTCCTTGTCTGCAAAATGAGAATAATAATTGCATGTACCTCCTAAGGCTGTTGTAAGGCTAAAATAAGGTAACACATATAAAGTATTTAGTGCAGTGTCTGGTATATAATAACTGCTTTATAAAAGTTAGTGATGGTGATGATTCATAGTGGATTTCTCTCATCTTCTGATTTTTTTCTGTCTAACTCTTACTCTAATAAGAAAGCTCTTCAAAAATATACTTGTGTTCTTTGTAACAAAAAGCAATGCAATTGGAATCAAAGGATTGAGTTCAAATCCTAGTTGAGGTGGTTGTTTGGAAATTTCTCAGAAGAAAGGGTTCTTTTCTCAATGTCTTAGACTTGTATACCAAAAGCCAAGATTAACACTATAAAACATATGCAGAGAAACTATCAGTATTTGTCAGAGAAAAAAACATCTCCATTTGTTTCATAGTTTCTTATATTGCTCTAGATAAAACAGTGAGATTATTAAAAGAAAAAAAACCACCTATGGACACGAAGTTGTGGAAGATTTTTTAAAATAAAAATTGGAAAGTCAGAGAGATTATGGCTTTGTGTTAGAATGTACATAAAATATTCTGATGAATGTGTCATTATTCATCATGGGAGCAAGATTGACATTCCTAGATTCTTAGTAATATAATACAATAAATCATACAATGGAAGATTGGTGAATCTCTAGAAAAGGAAATAGTGATCCTTAGGAATCGGCATTACCTTATCATATCAGACTATGCTTATTTCTCTAAAATACCTATCTACTTATCTCTGTGTGTGTATGTATATATATATATATGTATATATATATATATATATATAATTATGAAACCAATTGATGAAAGAAATGTTGTAAACATAGTTTACCTATTTCTTATTCAGTCATTTCATTTATGTCCAACTCTTCATGATCCCATTTGGTGTTTTCTTGGCAAAGATATTGGGATAGATTGTCATTTTCTTCTCTGGCCCATTTTACAGATGACAAAAAAGGGTTAAGTGATTTACCCAGATAGTAAATGTCTGAGCCTGGATTTGAATTTAGGAAGGTGTCTTTATGAATCCAGTTTTGGGACTCGATCCACTTCACCATCTAGCTGCTAGACTTACATGGTAAATATGGAAGTATGGTGATTACATAAGTGGATTCTGCATTAGCTGAAAAGTCCAGCCAAAGAGTAGTATTTAATGGTTCAATATCAGCTGGAAGAAAGCTTCAAAAGGAGTAATCCAGGCATCTGTGCTTGGCTCTGCAGTTGATCCATATTTTTATCAATGACTTGAATAAAGCCACAGATGACACTCCTATCATGCAGATAACATGAAGCTGGGTGGGAAGACAATGTCAGAAATCAGTGAGAATTTGCTAGACTTGGTCACTGAGCTAATTCAAATAAATGTTGTTTAATAGGAATATATAAAAAGTTTTACATTTGGATTAAAAAAAGGCTTCAGCAAGACAAGATGGAGAAGGATGGCTAGATTGTTCTTGTGAAAATAATCTGAAAATTCTAGTGGGTTATAAGATTAATATAAGCACACAATGTGGTATAGCAATAAAAATAAAATGTGACAGTGTTTAAGACTAAGGAGGTGATGGTATCATTGCACTCTATCTCAGTTATCCCAAATCTACAATGTAATTTTCATTTCAGTTCTGACTATAACTTTTTGCAAAGGACATCAAAGAAAAGAAAGTATCCAGAGAAAGAAAGCAGTATGTGAAAGGAACTTGAGATTAGGCCATATAGCAACTAGTTGAAAGCTCTGAAAATGGTCATCTCCAAGAATCCATGGGTAGCAAGAGGATTTTGAGTATTGCTAGATCTACTATGGGTATAGATTGATTAAGCTTGTTTAGATTGACTCTAGATTTGGTCTAGCTGGTTTCTGAAGAACCTTTCAATTTTAAAATAATGGTGATATTTATGATTTTTTAAAGGATTTTATAAAAATTAGAATTATTTTAAGAGAAATGAACTTCCTTGGATAATTATGAGTTTATTCAAGAAAAAGCTGATTATGATTATACAACAAAGCTTTTATTAAGCATTCACTATATGCAGACTAAATGCTTGTGATACCAAAAAAGGTAAAAAAAATAGTCACTGCCCTCAAAGATACTAAATTCAAATGGGGGACACAATATGTAAATAACTTGGGACATACATCTTATAGAAAGAATAGATGAACCAGTTCTTTGTTTGCAGGTGGATAGCATTTTTCAACATGAGTCCTTTGGAATTGCTTTGGAGCATTGTCTTGATCAAAGTAAATAACTCTTTCACAGTTGACCATCCTTATAATATTGCTGTTGTAGTATACAGTGTTCTGGTTTTGTTCACTTCATTAGTTTGAAATTTTCAAAGAAATTTCCCCAAGATCACATTGATAGTAAATGGACAGGCTGGAATCTCAACCTATGTCCTTGGACCACAAATCCAGGAATATTTAGACTATCACTCTGATGAAAATGGCTTACTTATAATTTCTTTATCAGGTACCTCAGGCTGGGATTGAAGAAAAACTTCTACCCTAGAATCAAAATGTGATTTTGATAGGATTTAATTTTGGAACCAAAGTGACTACTCAAGACCCTGGAAAAAGTGGAGCATTACAAGTAACATTATGTACTGAAATGAGACTTGCCCTTGAAGTGTTGAAGACACTGCAGCAAAAATGGCCTCAGGCAACAAAGGCTGCTGTAAGGGTAGGGAAGAGGAATCAACTTGGGACTGTTCTCTTTTCCAACATGGCAGTTCAGGGTCGTACTTGTTAATGATGACACAAAAAGTCATTCTCACCCAGATGCTGGGGACTAAGCCAGAAGTTTGAAACAAACTCTTCCTCTCCAGCTAGCATGATTCTGTCAGGTAGTGAATGTCAAGGTTCCTGACGGGACAATAGGTGAGAGAAACACCTGAATTTGGAGCAAGTGCTTTGCAAGAAGCAAAAAAAACCTTCCTAGCCAAGAAAAGGGGGTAATAGGGAAGGGAAGGGAATAATACTAAATAACCTGGGTGACTTTAATAATGAAGAGAGAGGTCTTTGTTGGTCTGGTCTGATTCATTTTCTGAATATTAATGGAATGTTGTTTAAATGGCTTATTAGCAGCTTCAAAGAAGGCCATAGGTGATCAATTATTTTATTCCATATTAATAAGATGGGCTACAATATCCACCATGGTCAACAACTGAGGGTAATGACTTAAGTATTCTTTAAGGACAGATGACAATGACCTTTATAAGATTATAACTGTAGGAAGAAGGCTCAAGTTTTCCATACAAGTCCCAATATACTCAAGAAAAGATTAATTCCTTTTTTAATGATAACAAAGGGAGGGGGCAAATTGAATTTTCACAGTGTGAACACTACAGAAGGAAGCTTTAGTGGAGAAAAGGTCCAATAGTCATCAAGTAGAGTTGAAAGAAAGCTTTCTAGTCCAAGAACTTCATCTAACAGATGAAGAAACTGAGGTCCAGAGCGGATAAAGGATTTGCTTGAGGTCATACAGGCAGACAAAAATTGACACAGGATTTGAACCCACATCATGTGACTTCAAACCTAGTGCTATTTCCACTGCCTCTTGAAATAATCTAGATTTTTTTTTTGTTTCTCACAATACATAACCTGTCCAATGTATAATACAAGAACATTTAAGATAGTATTGAGTTCTGCAAAAGTTGGAAAAATGAAAAGGGGTAAAAATAAGGAAGATTTGAAGAACCCCATCTTGTGTTGAGCCTCTTTGGTTGAGCAAAAACTAAGTGTGGTTCCTAGAAGGGGAAGACATTATTGAATTCTTTAATTTCAGTTTCATGAGAGAAACTCATGAAATAGAAAGTACAGACTAGGTTTGACTTCTGATGCTATGGCAAGAAGTAATCCTTTAGAATCTAAGGCTTAAATAATAGTAAATGCTTAGGTAAATGAAGTAAGTTGGTGGTTCTTAATGTGGGTGAGTTCCTGATAATGAAAATTTCTTGAGCACCCTAGAGTGCCTGAGAGCAGACCTATTTTCAAAGTTTTGGAATCAGATACAGTATAAATTTAACTTTAAAAAACCTTTGGGGAAAAGAATGTGTCCAATTAGAATTCAAGTTCTCCAAGAAAATATAAGTTCTTCCTTTTGGTTTTGTATCCTTGGACCTTCCATAGAGTAAACATTTAATTCATGAAAAAAAAGGAAATAATCCTCTCATTTGTTTTCCACCCAACTAATCAAAAATATCTACAATGGAAAAGCTTTTTTTCCAAAGTAGAAGTCACAGTCTACGTCCAGAGATACTGGGAAGCTTAAATAAGATAATGTACATAAAGTACTGCAAATCTTAATGATTTAATCAATACCTGTTATTATTATTGTTATTATCAGCTTACAACTAGTAGACCTCCACTCTGATGATGGCTTTAATACTTGAATCTTCCACCACACTCCAGATGAGTTCAAGGGTTTGTAGAATAATACAGGGGCATACTGTTAAATGTTTAAATATTGGGTTTCCCAGGAAAAATAAAATGCACTTTTAACTTTAATTTGCATTATCAAAATTTTCCTAAATGTAGATAATTAACAAAACAATAAATCAAACCCTAATTTGTACAATCTTACAAGATCCTTCCACCAGGCTCCATCATATTCATGACTTGGTTCTCTAATGATTCAGGACATATAGAGACCAGTTCCACTGTTGGAAGCCACTTACATGAAAATCATCCTTCCTCTTTGTCTTTTTGCTGTTACCTGGAGTTAATTTAGGAAAATATCTAAATATAGCTTGCATTTGTTTTATGTCTAAGTTTCCTGAATTGTGAATAAGTGTCCTAGAGCTCAAACAGGTAAATAATTAAGAGAGCCATGCATATATCTAGGAAGGCCTTTATTTCCCCCCACAGACAATGCAAGAGACAGAAAGGACTGAAATGAGTCCATAATAAGATACAGAAATGTACAAAATGTTCAAATCTCCAATGGACAAATAGAAGATGGATTTACAGAATGAAGAAGTATCAGAAGTCCTCTAACTACAGTTCCTTATTTTAAAGATGAGTACACTGATACTTGGAGGACTTAAAAGGTTAATAGCCTTTTTAAAAAGGTTTTTCACTAAAAAGTTAGGAGTTAAAATCCACTTGGCAGGTAAGTGGAACAAGGAAGAGAGCACTGGAGTTAGGAAGACTTGAGTTCAAATGTGGCCTTAGCCATTTCCTAGCTATGTGATCCTAAGCAGGATTACCCCTATTTGCCTCAGCTTTCTCCTCTATAAAAAGAGCTGGAGAAAGAAATGGCAAATCACTCCAGTATCTCTGACAAGAAAATCCTAAATGGGGTCACAGAGAGTTGTACATGACTAAAAATAACTGCACAATAACTTTAATGGAAAGAGCCTCACTTGATATTGGGATGAGGTATTGAATTTCTTGTTGATCCCAATTCCACTCTCATAGCCCTACACAACTTTTCTGAAATGTATCTTGTCTTTGAATCATTGAGACTGTCTACAAAAGGATAATACATTTTGAGTCTGCTGAATAAGAAACTTTCTCCCTAGAAGATTTTCACTTTCCAAAGAATTTGCCAGCCTCGTTCCCAAAGTAATTTTTAAATTATTATTATTACTACTTCTGATTCTTTAAAAAAATAATAGTTTTTTTATTTTTCAAAAAACATGCAAAGATAGTTTTCAGCATTTACCCTTACACAACCTTGAATTCCGAATTTTTTCTCCCTCCCTCTCCCCCACCCTACCTAGACAGCAATTAATCTAATATAATTTAAACATATACAATTCTTCTAAACATATTTCCACATTTGTCATGCTGCACAAGAAAAATCAGATCAAAAGGGAAAACATGAGAAAGAAAAAAATAGCAAGCAAACAACAACAATAACAAAGGCAAAAATTCTATGTTATGATCCACATCCAGTCTCCATACTTCAGTCTCTGGATGTATATGGCTCTCTCCATCATAAATCCATTGGAATTGGGAGGGTTTTCTTCAGATGCTATTTGTAGGATTGTTCTTGTCCTTTAAGGAGCACAGAAGCCAGATATGCCCTTCTACTTTTAGAATAGGTGTTTCTAGCTTTATGTGTATCATGGACTCCTTTGGGAGTCTGGTAACTATCATTAATAATAATAATAATTATAGTTATAATTATAACATCCTTTTAGATACATGCTTTTATTATCCCCAATTTACAATTGAGGAAACTGAGGCAAAGAAGTTAAAGGACTTGCCCCAAATCACATAGTTAGTCTCTTAAGTCTCATTTGAACTCACATCTTCCCGAATCTAAATCCAGGACTCTTTGTTGAAATGCCTAGAAGCCTATGGAATCCTTCTCAGAATAACTTTTTGTTTTTTGTTTTTTGTTTTTGTTTTTTTGCTGGGGTTAAGTAACTTGCACGGGGTCACACATCTAGGAAGTGTTAAGTATCTGAGGTCAAATTTGAACTCAGGTCCTCCTGACTTTAAGGCTGGTGTTCTATCCACTGTGCCACTTAGCTGCCCCCAGAGTAATGTTTTTAAAGGAATAAAATAAAATACATAATTACAAATAAAATTAATAATATGGACATTTATTTATTAATATATACATATATAATATATTTCAAAAACTTAATTGATGCCAGGTTTAAGGACCCTAGTCTAGAAGATCCAGTCCCTGAATTATCGAATTTCTGAACTCTCAAATATTTGATTCCTCATGAGACAACCCCCAAGTCTGATGATAACCAGGAGATCTTTCTTGGATAAGAAGGCAGATATGAGATTATGCTGCTTAGGAAATTCAATTTCTTTCCTGCCACACAGACACAAATGAATTTGGGGTTCACAGTGTCTACTATCACCTTAGGTTCAGTGAGCATTCCCATGCTTATCTCTGCCATATGCTTCTAAAGGAAATGCCATCTCTTGGCCTGAGTAAATCTGTTCTCAGAATTTTTCTTCTAGGGCCCTTTAGGGTCTAGACTCACAATTTTTTTCCCTAAAGAGGCTAATTTCTGTTCCTATGGCCATTAGATTGAATCAAGACAGCCTTGGACATTAGGCACCCATTCTTTGGAGTTTTGGGTGCTCTCATGAAAGTGCCAATGATCATATTTATGTACTCTGAGAGGGGACACCTCCTTTACATAAACAAAAGTTCACAACCTTAAATTTCATCAAGTTAGTTGGATCCTCAGCATAAAAATTAGGGAGGATACAGAGGTCTATAACTTAGGTGATTTACACTTGGTGACTTTGCAATTTAGTTGGAGAAATGAGGAAAAAAACATACCAAATATGAGGTGTATAGGAAACAACATTGAATTCAGAGTTAATGTAGAGAGCTGAGATTTCAACTGAAACTCTTCAATTAACTACCAATATAAGCAAATATAAGTCTCTTATCTATATAATTCTCTACAACATTCAGTTTCTTTATCTATAAAGTAAGAGTATTGGATTCAATGACCTATAATATTCCTTCTAAGTTCTTAAAGGCATTGTCTAGTACATATATCAATAGATTTAAAATCAGAAAGAAATTAATTTGAATCATCTCAAAACCATAAGTTGTATCACTAATGGCTTTAGTTTCTCAATTATCCTCATTTTAGAAAAAATATTAATATTAATAACATTTCTTTCTTAGACATTCCATGTCTGATATCTCCATTATTAGACTGGCTCTCCCTCATGATTGGAAGGTGTTCCTCCTCACCTTTGCCTTTTAAAATCTGCCTTCAGTACTTAGCTCAAGAGTAATTTTTTGACCATTTCTAGTCATCTAAAAAGTTGCTCTAAATCACTATTGATCAGAGAAATGCAAATTAAGACAACTTTGAGGTACCACTACACACCTCTAGGATTGGCTAATATGGCAGGAAAAGATAAGGATGAATGTTGGAGGGGATGTGGGAAAACTGGGACACTGATACATTGTTGGTGGAATTGTGAACAGATCCAACCATTCTGGAGGGCAATTTGGAACTATGCTCAAAAAGATATCAAACTGTGCATACCCTTTGACCCAGCAGTGTTTCTATTGGGTTTATATCTCAAAGAGATCTTAGAGGAGGGAAAGGGACCCACATGTGCAAGAATGTTTGTGGCAGCCCTTTTTGTAGTAGCTAGAAACTGGAAACTGAATGGATGCCCATCAATTGGAGAATGGCTGAACAAATTATGGTATATGAATGTTATGGAATATTATTGTTCTGTAAGAAACGGCCAGCAGGATGATTTCAGAGAGGCCTGGAGAGACTTGCATGAACTGATGCTGAGTGAAATGAGTTAAACCAGGAGATCATTGTACATGGCAACATGAGACTATACAATAATCTATTCTGATACTCATGGCTCTTTTCAACAATGAGATGATTCAGGCCAGTTCCAATGATCTTGTGATGAAGAGAGCCATCCATACCCAGAGAGAAGACTGTGGGAACTTAGTGTATATCACAGCATAGTGATCTACACTATTTTCACTCTTTTTGTTGTTGTTTGCTTGCATTTTACTTTCTTTCTTATTTTTCCTTTTTGATCTGATTTTTCTCGTACAGCAAGATAATTGCATAAATACGTATGCAAATATTGGATTTAATATATATTTTCACCATGTTTAACATATATTGGATTACTTGCTATTTAAGGGAGGGGAGAGGGGGAAGGGAGGAAAAAGTGCAACAATGTTTTGCAAGAGTCAATGTTGAAAAATTATCCATGCATATCTTTTGAAAATAAAAAGCTTTAATAAAAAAGAGTAATCTTCTACATTAGGATTTTCCTAATTCTACCTCATTCCTCCCCAGCTGCTTCTTCCTTGCACAACATCAAGGTTGCCTACATATGTAAATTTTGTCTTCTATTGGAAAATTAAATTAACTCCCTGAAGAAAAGGAAGATTTCATTTTTATTATATATCTACAGATAGAACGATAGCACCAGGTCTGTTACATAGTAGACACATGGACACACTAATTTCTTGATAATTATCCTTTCTTTCTTTTCCAAAGGCCAAACAAACATCAAAAACACAATGCAGGATCCTATAGAGGATTTGTTACTGGACTTGGATACACAAATACCTAGATTTCAATCCTACTGCATAAACATGCTAGCTATATGACCCTGGACAAATTACCTAACCTCTATGTAACTGAGTTTTAAATTTTTTTATTAAAGTTTTTTTTTAATTTTCAAAATATATGCGTGGATAATTTTTCAACATTGACCCTTGCAAAACCTTGTATTCCAAATTTTCCCCTCCTTCCTTCCAGTAGATGGCAAGTATTCCAATATATGTTAAACATGGTAAAAATATATGTTAAATCCAATATATGCATACATATTTATACAATTATTTTGCTGTCCAGAATGGTTGGATCTGTTCAGAATTCCACCAACTATATATTAGGGTCCCACTTTTCCCATATCCCATCCAACATTCATCATTATCTTTTCTGGTCATCTTAGCCAATCTGAGAGGTGTGTAGTGGTATCTCAGAGTAGTCTTAATTTGCATTTCTCTAATCAATAGTGATTTAGAGGACCTTTTCATATGACTAGAAATAGTTTTAATTTCTTCATCTGAAAATTGTCTGTTCATATCCTTTGACCATTTATCAGTTGAAGAATGGCTTGAACCAGGCAGAGCCAAGATGGCGGAATGAAAACGTGACTCTGCCTCCTCCTCCCATCTTCTCTCAAACCAACAATAAAATAAGCCTCTGAACTGATCTTCAAGTCAACAAAATTAGAAATACTTGGATACTGCTTGCTGATACCTCTGAATAA
>JAJPUD010029384.1:0-13937 GCA_023553655.1 Myrmecobius fasciatus
AAAAAAAAAAACATCAGTGATTCTCTATTACTTACAGAAAAAAAAAATATAAATTCTTTAGCCTGGCGTTAAGTCCCTTCTCAACAAATCACCACCCCAAATTTCTAGTCCATAAATCCTATTTTCTAACCAAACTGTTCTTTATCCTCTAAATACTCAATAAATACTCCAAATTCTCTGTCATTTATTGTCCATATGCCTCCTTTTACCTGGAATGCCCTCTCTTTCTTTTTTTTAACCTATTGAATTCTTACCCATTCTACAAAGCCCAATTCAGATGGTATGCCCTTTTTGAAGAATTTCCTGATTTTCCATGTTTTTAATAGCTTTTCCCTAGGTACCTCACATGACAGATTTCCTATGACTATAAGCTTCCTGAAGCTAAGGACTGAGTCTAATATAAATAAAGTCTGTATCTTCTCCAGTATCCATCACTATGGCACTCTTCTAAATCAGCAAATCTTAAACTTTTTGGTCTCAGAACCTCCTTATTCTTTTAAAAATTATTGAGGACCTCAAAAAGTTTTTGTTTATGTGGATTATAACCATCGATATCTACCATAATTGTAATTAAAATATCTGAGTATTATTATGACAATGGCTTTGTCTTGAAGGACCCCCTGAAAGGGTCTTAAGGACCACTAGGGATTAAAGGATCATATTTTGAGAACTTCTACCATAAATATTTGCTAAATGTTTCTTGAATGAATGGGGTATGAGATACATGTCTGTGATGTATTTTGAACATTGATCAATGATATGAGATCCCAAGATCATGTGAAAACCTTTTTCATCAAAGAAAAATTAAATTCTGCCTATTCTGCCTACTAAGGCAGAGAAATCAACAAGTCATTTAAAAGATTCTATGTAATAATAGAACAAAAGTGATTGTCCAGGTACAAAATTAATTTGTTTACCAGAACACTTTATTCCTTAATTATTATACTTAATCAAGATTTGTGCCATAGAAATGTTTATAGTTGCTAATTTTCCTTAGGACTTTGTTATGTTAAAATGACAGGGGGTTGAGGGAGTGGAGATTGATTGATCAAAATCTCCTTAAAGACAGGCTTTAGTAGCTGCTCCAAAATTCTTACCAAGTTATACCCTAATCTTTTCCTTTCCTTTATCTCCTATTGCACCACTCATTCTTTTTATTCTTATAAAAATAACGAAATCTGAAATGTTGCTTATTTTATTCTTAGGAGGTATCGTACTAAAGTTTCGAAGATCTTCCAGTGTCCTGGGTAGGTTGGATGGATAAGGAAATGTGAAACAAAGAGAAGAAAATTGGATAGAATCATTTGAATCATAAAGCTTAGTCCTAATCTTCTAGTCCAAGTGCTTTATTTTTACAGATGTTGAGGCTGAGGACCAAAGGAGAAATGTCCTACCCAAAGTCTCAGGCCTAATTAGTGGCTGAACCATAAGTTGAACCCATCTTCTGACTTTAGTCATGTTTTCTTCTGATTGTTGCCAGAGACCAGCATTCTTTTCCAATCTAACTAATAAAAAGTTTTTCTTGCCTTATCAGGGTCATTTTTGCTGCATAGTTAGTTAAATATACATGGACAAGAAGAGAGATGAAAGCAGGGGAAGAGACAAAGGTGGTAAGTCTTCAAAGGAAAATGACAGGAGAATAGCAAAGCATTTTCCATCCCAATTTATGCTCTCACCAAATTAGCTTGCTGTGTTTCCTGTTCCCCATCCACTACTTCTCTCCTATCTCTATGCCTTTCTATATTCCAAGGCCATTCTGCTTTTCTAATGGACTATCATTTCTTGTGAACCTTAACTCCCTTCAAGTATGACTTCTTTCAAGAGATCTTTCCTAATTTCCTCAGATGTAAGCACTCTACTTTCCAAATGACTTTTTATTTTGTATATTTCCCATATTTATTCATTTATAAATATGTTGTATCCCCCACAAGTTGTGTCATTCTTATTCAATAAATTTCAGCAGCTCCCTAGCACCTCCAGAATAAACAAAGCCCTCTGTTTGGCCTTCAAAGCCCTAAAAGGCTCATAACCGAGGGCCTCCCCCAGCTTTTCTTATCCTGCCCACCCCATGCTCTCCTTACTGTTTCCCAAACAAGACACTGGGCATTGTCTCAGGTTAGCCCCCTATTCCTGGAATGCTCTCCCTCCCAATCTTCACCAACAGACTTCCCTGCATTCCTTCAAATCCCAACGATAATCCCACTTTCCACATAAAGGAAGCCATTCTCTCTTCCTTCTTAATAAGAAATATTTCCTATTTTTCCTGTAGATAGTTTGTTTTCTTGTTAATTCCTTGAACTTCTCAAGAAAGGGGACTATCTTTTGCCTTTCTTTGTAACTTCAGTGCATAGCAGTGTCTGGAACAGTAGATACTTATTGTTTATTCATTGGCAATGCTTACTGATGGACAGACTCCACCCTACCTATCACTAGATATTTAAATCTACACATGCCAGAAAGTTCTGAAACAGTGCACAGTCCCAAACCTCAACATCTTAATAATTAGAGAAAGGAGCATTTTTATTTGGAGGAGGCCCCCCTTATCTGATTTTATAAGTGGAGAAATTGGAATGCAGAAAGCAAAACTAACTCTGACAATGTGTCCAACTGGGAATGAGTTATAAGATAGTTGATTTCTGGCCAGCTATTCCTTTTCCATTTTCAGCTACTTCATTGTGATGCTATGTATACAGTAGGCACTTAACGTTTTGAAGTTCATCAATTCAATGCCTATTAAGACATGCTCTCTCTCATATCTCTATTTACCATCTGTCCACCGAGAAGAGGGGATTATATTTCAGCCTCAATCTTCTGGAGTAACTATATTGATGTGTGTTCTGATTTTTTTCATGTTGTTTTCCTTTTATGTTATTGTAATCAATATACGAATCATTCTCCTTTTTATATGCTATTCTCTGCATTAAATAATCCAAGTTTTCCCAAATTTCTTTCCTTCTAGGACAGCATGGAGTGTCAGAAAGAACAATAGACTGGAAATCAAAGGGCTTGAGTTCAAATTCCCACTGGGCCTTTATAACTTCTATCACTTTGGGTGAGCCATTGAACACTTCTCACAGCCATCCCCTCCCTCACTCTTCCCCTGCTGTCTCATTTTCCTCATGTATAAAATGTAAGATTGTTCTAGATTATTTTTAAGGTCCCCTTCAAGTCTGGATCCATGATTTTATGACCCAGAGCAAAGCCCAAAGGGTGTCCCCATTCAGCATCTTCCTCTTGTCCCTTAAAGAAAAGGAACGAACATTAAATACCTACTCTGTGCCAGGTGCTGTGCTAAGTGTTTTCCAAATATTGTCTCATTCAATCCCGCTATTATTTTGTCCATTTTACAGATTGTTAAGTGACTTGCCCAGGTTCACACAGCTAATATGTGGCTGGATTTGAACTAGGCCCTTAGGCCTAAGCATTGGACCCAGCATTCACTCCACTATGCCTTCCAGCTGCCTTTTGGTTAAAGGGCCAATGAGCTCCCTTACCAGACTGTCCAGGACTGATTGCCAAGCTCCCACCTCTGCCTTTTCCCTTAGTCCCCATTCCCAGCTTCCCCCCAGCCCCCACTTCTAATATCCATTGTTTTTCCATCATGGACAACAGGCAAGATACAATTATCATAAAGGAAGCTGTTCAACAGAATAGGCTTTTTATGAAGTTATGTTTGTTCGCCCGGGCCCATTGGAATCTTTCAATTTTATCATCCTCCTGAGATTGTATCTATTTCCTTCCCATTTCGAGAGGCAGCTGTTGATCTCTGTTATAATGGCCTGGTGATTTCTAACAAGCTCCTCGCCCTTCCACTGATGGCCCCTCTCAATCACATACCTGAACCAGCAAGGCTTGATTTTTCCCCTTTTTGATTATCATTATTTTCCCCCTTCGTAAACAAAGGCGTCCTCCTCCCTTTCCACCAAGCAGGCTCTCTTGTAGTTAACTCTTCCGAGTCCAACCAAGGAGCCCCGTTAGAAATTCTTGTGCCGGCTGCTTGGATTGTGTAAGAGTGGCAATCCTGCCCAGACAGTACAGCCTCTACCACTCTCCCAGGCTGTGCAGGTACAGAACGCCAGCATTTCAAAGCGGCATAGAAGTGGCATTTTGATGAGACCAGATTGGGAAGGTCGATGAAGTCAGTTCTTGGAGGAACAGACTGGGAAATCCACATGCCAGTCACCTTGGTAAGTGGGCAGACCTGCTTAGAGAGAGCCCGACTGAGCTGCCCTCAGCAGAAGTCCAAGTCTATCTCCTTCCACAGAGTGATCAATATTCTCCCCAGACATTCACACACCCCCCCCCACTGAACTCATGAGTATGGATGAGGCTTCCCAAAGTTCCCCTTTGCACTTCTAAAGGGAGAAATGGGTGTTGTAAAGCAAATTCCTAAATGCAAACCAAGTTTCCAGGCAAGTGTTTGACCTACTTCAGAGACACTTTCCAAGAACTTGAGGAGCCCTAAGCTAGGAAACAGGAGACCTGGGTTCTCCTACCCACTAACAAGTCTCCATGGACCGCTGTTTCCTCGTCTGTACCAGGGGAAGAATGCTTTAACACTGGCCCTCCCATCCCCACATGCTTGTTGAGGGAAATCACATATGATAATGGATATGAAATCACCTTTCCCAAACCACTTTTTGTCTAGTCTAGTGACCAGATAAAGATAATTTGGATTTAGAATATCAAAGCCTGGGCAGTCTGAAACTAGCAAGCAATTATATAGAATTCTTCCCAGGCCAGGATGGCACAGATTGGTGTCTTGATATTCTAATTTCAAATCACTTGGAATTGGCCATTAGACTAAGACTACTCAGCTTTATTCAAGTTACTGTACATATATGTATTCACTCAACAAACATTCACCAAATATCTATTTTGTGCCAAGCATCAAGGATTCAAACTTTTTTAAAAAATAAAATTGGGATTCATTCTTGTGCTCCATGAATTTTAGTTGGAGGTGGGGTGGGGTAGGGTGGGGAGGAGAAGAGGTATACAACACTCTAAGTAACTCTACTTTCTTTAAAATGTTAATAGAATTTAGATTTTTTCCTATTTTCCTCCTGGCCCCATCTCTTATCCCCTAAGGCAATTAGTTCAAATAAAAAAAGCATTCCCTCAATCAATTCAGATTGATATTCTCAGAGAGTTGCCCCCTTCACCTAGAGATTGAATGATTTATCTGAGGTCATACAGTCAGTGTATATCAAAGGAAGAATTTGAACCCAGGACTAGCTCCCAATCTACTCTATCTACAATGCTTAGCACAGTGCCTGGAACACAGTAGGTGCTTAATAAATGTTTGCTGATGGATTGACATACCATCCTGTCTCTGGCTATAAGAGAAAAATAATCTTGTCTTAAATCATATAAGATTGATGAGGTTTCCACACAATGGGAAGTTATCCAAGAGCAGGAGGACCCGCTTATTAAAGGATGGAATCCCCATTTTGTTGCATAAATTCTATCAACTATAAATCAAATCACTAGCTCTGATTTCCCTACTATCCTCCCAGCCTTTTCATTTGTTCTGTAGAAGACATATTGAATTCTATTTCTTACAATACTTGATAGTGAAACAACCTCATTGATTGGAGGAAACTTTCAAAAGTAAATTTTTACTTTTACAATACATTGATCAATAGTTTCCCTAAGCAGTTTTCTTGCCCTAGGTCTTGTCTCTCCAATTTATCCTCCACACACCTGCCAAAATGATTTTCCTTGAGCTCTGACCATGTTCCAACACTACTGAAGTAGCTGACAGTGTAACAAATAGAGATCTCTAGACCCGAGTTCAAATTTATTTTCAATCTTTTACTTGCTTTCAGACTCTAGGCAAGTCACTTAACCTATTTCTTCAACTGTCAAATTGAGGTAATAATAGCATCTAAGACTCTGTGAAGATCAAATGAGATATTTGTAATAAGTACTTAGCATAGTGGCTGGCCTAGAGCAGGTATTGTATAAGTGCTTATTTCCCTCAGTTATTCCCTACTCAATTAATTCTCGTGGCTCCTTATTACCTTTGAGATAAAAGACAAACTTCTCAATTTAGTTTTTAGAGAATTTCACAGTCTATCCCAAATCTATCTTTCCAATTTTATTGATCATTACTCCTTGTCCTGCACTCTGCAATCCAGTCAAACTGGCCTTCTCTCTGTGCCCTTCACATCTGACACTACCTACCACTTCCATGCCTTTGCACTGGCTGTCTCCAAGGGCTGGAACATATTCTCTTCTCTCTCTGCCTCATATAATCCCTTTCTTCCTTCAACATTCAGCTCAAGTCCCACCTTCTTCATGAAACCTTTGCTGATCATTCCCAACAATCTGTGCTCTCTCACTCCAACTACGTTGTATTTATCAGAATTCATACTCTGTACTTATTTGGTATTGTAGATGTAGTTGTCTTCCTCTTAAACTGTAAGGTTCTTTAGAGAAAGGATTGTTTCATTCTGTTTGTGGATCCCTAGCATTCAGAAAAAAAATGCACAAAGCAGGCATTTAAAGAATATTTGTTGATTGAATGATTGATCAACTTCAAAGCCATATCAACACTGAAGTCACTTGTCCCAGTCCTCCCAGACAGCCTCATGGTCCAGAATGCTAGAATTGGGACACTATAGCCAGGTTCAAGCCATTTGCTTTGTCTCCACTTAGGGGCCCTTTTTTCTGATCTTGCACCTGCTTCCCCACATCCAGACTATCAAGTGAAGTACTTTTTTTAAACCTTCCACACTTCAGACTCTCTTACCTAGAGTTGGTTCAGAGGGGCATCACTATGCTACAGACTCATAATTTTTTATGAAATTTGATAAAGGAATTTAGCCTATGAAGAAAGATTTCTCCCTCCCATGGACTATGAGAAATGGAATCCACAAGGCCTTCTCTACAATTCTAAAATCCTAGAGCCTGGTGAAATCAGAAAAAGGGGACCTAGACTTTGGTCCTGGTCAGTCAGAGATGTCATTGGTGTCTGGTGAGTTAGGGCAAGCTGCTTAAGGGCCAGGACTTTGGAGAGGAAGGGCCCTTGTTTCTGAACAGTTTCCTAAGGAGGCAATCCTCAGAGAAAATAGCACTACTTTTCCAGTGATGCTAAAAAAGGAAAAAAAAAAAAAAAAAAAAAACCTGAGGCTTAAAAATAATCATGTCCCAAGCTGAACTCATTATCTTTCCCTCCAAGCCCTGCCTTCTTCCTAACTGCCTTTCTATTATTCAGGGAACCACCATCCTCTTAGGCACCTGCTCTCCAAACTAGATGTCATCATCAGAGCCTCCCCTTCTTTTACTTCTATTTAATCTCTTTACCAAGTCTTATTTCTACCTTCACGGCATCTTTCCTATAGATCCCTTCTCTCCTCCAATACTTGCCCCACTCTGTTACAGACCTTTATCATCTCAGTCTTGAACTATTTCAATAACCTGATACTCTTTCTACCTCGTCTACCCATTTCTGGTCTATTCTGCACTCAGATGTCAAAATGACTTTGCTAACATGCCGCTCACTCCCCCATCCCCATTCAAGAAACTACAGTAGCTTCCTATCACTTTGCAGATCAAAACTAAAATCTTCTATTTGACTTTTAAATCCCTACCTGATCTGGCTCCTTCCTCCCTTTCCAGTTTTATACTGAGCTTCTTTCCTTGTATTCTTAGATCCAGCAATATCCTCCTTCTTGTTGTTCATCCCATCTCTATAATTTGTATCTTTTCACTGGCTGTCCCTCATACCTAAAGTGTTCTCACTTGTCACCTCTGCTTACAGATCTCTCTAGTTTCCTTCAAAGCTCATCTCAAGCCTCACCTTCTTCAGGAAGACTTTCCTGGTCTCCTTCCCCATGGCCACCATTGCTCATGCTTCTCTCCAGAGAGTACATTCCATCTCCACTGCATTTAGTTTGTACATAATTATTTACATGCTGTGTTCCCCCATAAAAATGAACTCATTGAGGACAGACTATTTTTGCCTTTCTCTGTAATCTCAGGGCTTAAAATATTGCTTGGCACATAGTAAGTACTTAATAACCACCTGTTGCTGATACATTTCTATCAATCTTTGACTTCAGAGTAATCTACCCTGGCCAAGGAATCCAAAGTAATATTCCCAGACTAATCAAAAGGAGGCTAGGCCGACACTCACACCAGGATTTGTCATTTGTTTTTCAAAGTTGGTTATCTTTTAAGAAGAAGGGGTAAGGGGATGTGCATCCTTGCCCCCTCCCTGCCTCACTCCACCTGAGCACTGTGGTGGAAGCCCATGCTTGTTTCACAAGGCAGGCTGAGAAACTGGACCAAGCCAAGTGGAGTAGCTATGTTTGCTGAGAGGGAGATTGATTTTGTCTCATTCCAGGCCATTTCAGGCTGGGCAGGCAGAACAGGTTTAGAAATAGCTGACGTCAGCAGCTCATAAATGTTATTGCTAGAAGGGCCCTTCTAATCTCACCCTCTTATTTTATAGAAGAGGAAATTATATTCTAGAGAGAAGAAATGACTTTCCTGATGTCACAAAATATGTTAGTGAGAGAGAGGACTAGAACCCCAATCTTGTAATTCTTAGTTCAGTTCTCTCTCCATTGCTCATGAGCCCCCCGTTACTCCCAGCTTTTGTGGTCAACACATAAACTTCCTTATACACCAACCACTGTTGGTCTATTAAGGATGACATCTCTTCCCTATTGATACCCCAATAATCCAACAGCTCTCAAATGCAACATCCAATTTTCCTTCTTTCCCACCAGTTATCTTGTAAAGTCACTTCCTGTCCATCTAGATAGATGTTTTCCTGCCCACCCTTGGGAATCATGTTATTCAAACCCCACTACAGCTATAAGTAGGAAGAAATGATCAAGGCTTTGGCCAGTGTACCAAATTTAGAGGACACTAACAGCCTTTACATTTCTTTAGCAATTAGCATCAATTAACACCTGGTTAACAAGAATAATTAGTGAACCAGGTGGAGCCCAAGCTCATCTTTTGGCACATCCATGATCCCAAGAATTGCCTTTATTTTTCCTTGTCACCTAATTTTTGCACTGAGCTTAGAGTTCACTAAAACATCCAATAAATTTGCCAGCCATCCTTCCCCTGCCTCAATTTGTGGGGAAAAATAAATGATTAGTGAAAATGTGAAACTACCAGATGTTAGGGTGAGCACCTCTTCAACCTGTCCTTCTTATTAGTCTTCTTAGAAACAGGCCTAGAATATTATCCTCTGTCTCCCCTTCCAATAGCTTATCATCTTGACCCTTTTCTCAACTAATAGTGTGCTTCATGCCTTCTTGTAAACTGCCATTTACAATTTCCTTCCCTTTTTGTAGCATCCTTTTAGGTGTTGTCTTCCTCCCTGTAGAATGTAAGATCCTTGAGGACAGGGTTTCTCTTAGAATTTCTTGTAGTTCTACTCAAAATGCCCGGTTAGCAGTGCTTGTCAAACATTTTTTCATTTATTCATTTATTGATCCATCTTTCCATTCATAATTCTCTTTCATGATGTAAGGTCTTGCAAGATCCCAAGTAGCATCATTATGATGTGACACAGTAAGGAGAGCACAGGACTGGGAGTAAGGAGATTAAGGTTCAATTTTTGCTTTGTCAATGAACAGCCTATTGCTTTGAGTAACCCTCAGCTTTATCACTCTCAGCCTATAATCTGTAAAATGGGATTATGAGACTTCTCCACTATTTAGCTCATAGGATTGTTGGCAAGTGTTTTACAAGTTGGGAAACTCCATAGGAATGTACATTGTTATTATCTGGGACTGCAAATGGAAACACCGAAGGTATAAGAGAGAAGGCTGTCTTCCCACTAATCCCAAAGCATACCTTTTATTTGGGAGAGGGGGAAGGAATGAAGTTTATTAACTAATGTTAGGATCATAGACTAGAGCTAGAAAAGAGATTAGTCATCTAGTCCTGCTCCTTCATTTCACAGGTAAATAAACTGAGACTCATAAGGGTTAAGTGTATTGTTGAAGGTCACACGGATATCATAGGAGTGAAGGTCAGGTTCTCATTCCAAATCCAGGATTCTTGTGAGTGTATCATCCCTCCATGTGCATTCACTCCTTTGTTATTTGCCTCCTCCCAATGTGGAAGGCAATAATATTGTGGATGACAAACTTTAAAATAGCTTGAATTTTGCAAGTATATATATTTTTTTTATAAAAACACAATTTCTATTATTTATATGAAGTTGAAAGGTAATAGGGCACTATAGATAGGAACCTAATCTTAGGAGGGAAGACACAGGTTCAAGTCCTGCAGATGGCACATATTGAGTAATGGGAACATGGACAAAGTCACCAGTCTTCACTCTCAGTGTCCAAAGCAACTAGAAGGAAAGGAGTTTTTAAACCCAGAAGTTTCCCATTTGTTGAACCTCAGAAATCTAGACCCAAATCAAACAAAAATTATCAATATAAACATAGAAAGCTGCTGAAAACTAGATATATTAACCTGAATTATTCTCTGTGATATCCCCAAGGTCCAGAAATAAGTATTATAAATAGGGAAATGAGACTAGTTTTATCCTTGGCCTGAGAAAAGGCTAGTTCCTAGCTTCTCTATGCTGATCCTTTCTTTCCAGGAACAGATAATCAAAATGAGTGAAATTTCTGAGTTAAGTTTTGGATTCACAAGTTATTATAACACTTAGAATAAAAGCTGAAACATCCTTGCAGATAACTTCATGTCCTAGGTCAGTAACCACTCCCATTGTACAGGTAGATCAAAAAATAGATTGATTCTGTATGACCCTGGGCAAGTCACTTAACCCCAATTGCCTCAGGGAAAAAAAAACTGATTACATGAACCTTACTGCCTATGGAAGATAGACCCAATGACACCATGTTGGGACAGATTTGGCCCTAAGCATAATTATGAAGCAAGCAAAGTCAGTTTAAGTAGTAAAAATACTGAGACTAGCATTAGATGATATGCCTAAAGGTCTTTATTCTGCTGCTTATTAGCTATATGATTCATTCTACTCTCTAAATCCAAGTTTTCTCATCTGTTAAGTGGGCATAATAATACCTGCACTATCCTATCCCATGGTGTTGTGAAGCACTCTTCTATTACATCAGAGGTGAAGTGGTAATGATTCCATACTCTCCATCTATTCTTTCTGTGCCCTTTTCCTTCTTTTTAGATCATTGCCTGTTACTTCCAGGCCCTGAATATCTCTACCCCACTAGTGATTTCTTGCATAATCCAAACTAACAAATTAGTCCATAACAGGAGCATTTAGTAGCTGAAATTTTCAACTATTTAAAGATACATTCCTTTGGGCTAAGGACGCGGTGTCCTTTGTTCTTGAAGAGGACCAAAACTGACACCAAATATGCCAGAGTTAACTTACAGTATGTCTGACTATGGCTAATGAGACCAGATGAGCTCAGAGTGTTCTCCCACAAGTCAGGCACAAAGAGTCCATGTGAACATTTGAGGTGTTTCTTTTTATATATTTAACCATTGGCTTAGGGGAAAGGTAAAGAGAGAGCTGTGCTCACAAACACACTTTTGAGTTTAATCTGAATTGCTAACACTTTCTTAAGTCTAGATAATCAACAAAACAATTCAGCACTGATTTGTAGCCTGTGCTCATTTCCAAAGTATAAATGCTCACCCTGAAAAACTAACAAAAGGCCCCAGATCAAGTTGGCCCCAGTCTATCCCTGGCTAAAGACCTGTGTCCTCTTAAAATACAGTCACCACCATACCTAGGCAGGCAGATGGTGGAAGATTTTCAGACACTGGCTGCAAATCACACCATATAGGCAGCTGCCTAGTCTCCCCAAATGGCAGGCTAGCCCAGAATAGGCTAAAAGCAGTCCGACAAACATTTCTGGTGGCCCAGTAAACTCACTACAATCTATGTTTTCAACACAGGGAAGCAGAGGATAGTAATTGGATCCTTTCATCCCTGACTTATGCTTAACAGCAGCAGTGGTTTCACAGTGCTGAGACCTGGACCAACTCCCTTTCAGATGATGGTTATAAAGTAGCTTAATGATGATGCATTTGGGTAGGAAAAAAGGTACAGCTGTTGAAGGCCACAAGAATCACTCATGATCAATTTGAAACCGTCTGGTCTGGGTCCTCCTCAGTTGGAATGCCGATTCCCTATGCAGTGCCCTTCACACTTCCAGCAACAGTTTTCTTAGCCCTCTTTAGGAAAGATATCAGATCTGATGGTCTTGATGATGGTGATGACAACTAAGGGAAAGGGGAGGAAATAAAGAGTAAGTGTATTCTCTTTTTTCCCCTTGATCACATCTTTAATGGCTTTCTTTCCTTAGAACCCAAGAAGCAGAAACAAGTCATGGATAAAGATTCCTACTTCTAGAAATGTCACTGGGTCATACAGGAGGTGCTACTCAATTCAGTGAAAAGTAGGAACACTATCCCAAAGGGAATAATTAAAAAAAAGAAAAAGGAGAAATAGAAAGCAGCTAATTTCAGTTGTTCCATTCTTTTATGCAATTGTTCAGAAAGTGGTATCAGAGATAGCCCGGGCCATATAGGCTAGGAACAGATAGTAAACTTCAGGACGGCACTCAAGCCATCCAACCACCTACAGCAGAAACATATAGCCAACTGGCTTTGTCCAGACCTAAATTTCTCAGGCAGAGAACCCAGAAAAAATATTAACAGGCAGAGAACAGACACCTAGAATGAAGTTGAAAGCAAATTGCTTCCGAGTACATTTATTGGAACCATTGGTTAAGCGTGGATATTGGTCGCTGCCCCCACCCTTTTTCCAGCCCTATTGGTGAGTCTGGACCAGGAATACAAGGGGGTTAAATTTCCATTTTTTCCATTATAGACAACATTATTAAAAAAAATAAACTTTACAATAATACATTTCGTTCATCTTTTGGGAATTTTTTTGTTGTTTTGTTTCTTAAAAAAAAGGAAAGAAGGGGGAAACCACACAGTATATGTATATGGGATGTATATATACATATATGTCAATAAAGGAGAGTTCACTATATACATACAGTCTATGTATTTCTCAGGAGGGGCTGGGGAAGAAGAAAAGAGAGAGAGGGAGAGAGTTGAACATGTACAGACTTCTAAATGTAGCCTCCCCTGCTGTTCTTTGCTCCTCTCTCTAAAGAAAAACCCACCAAATGAACCGACTAGAAACAGAATATGTACTTGCTTTGCTTTGCTTTTTAAAAGTTTCACCATGAAGGTGGAAGTAAGGCTCCCCTGCCTTCCTAGCTTGTTTCGGTGCCCACTGCCTAAGTACTGGGGAGGGCTGAGCCCCTTAGCCATCCTGCTATGATGAATCACAGGCTCAGAAGGTCTTTCCCAGCCCCTGCCCTACACACACACACACACACACACACACACACACACACACACACACACACCCCTCTCCTTCCTTAGGGAGCAAAAACACAGATTAACTGGAACAGGTAATGCCCGGCCCCTCTAAGGGCATGGGAGTTGGGGGGAAAGAGAAAGAGAGAAAGAGGGAGAAAAATAGACAATTCTTGAAGGCGCCATGAGGAGATGCTAAAGGCTGCTGAGCTGATTCCCCAGGCCACGCTGCCGGTTCCTCCCCCAGCCTCAGTGGCCACACACACACCAGGCTGCTGAGTTTGGTCCCATGGGCAAGGTCCAAAGGTAGAAATATAACAGGAGCACATCTCCCTCCAGCCTCTTCTGGTCACAGCTTTGGGTCCTTCCAGAGTCAAGTGCTTCATGGATCACCTTGGTCTCTTATTTCCACAAAAGGAGGGAGAGAGGGAATTTGGAGGAAATGCAAAGGGCATCTTGAGATGCGCTTTGAGTCCCCTGCTCCAGGGACATCCTGTACCAGCTCTCAGGCCAATCAGTTGCTTTGTCTGTTTGCTTTAGAAAAAATTCTCCAGAGCAGAAAGCTGAGAGGAGAGGAGTTCAGAGACAGGTGAATGGGTTTTTTTTTTTTT
>JAJPUD010029385.1:0-13937 GCA_023553655.1 Myrmecobius fasciatus
CTGGGCAAGCTTTGTTTTCAGGTGTCTGGGGCCCAGAGACCCTGGTAACATCACTGGATCTACAGATGGAAGGAAACCCTTAGAGGTCATCTAGAACCACCCCTCCCCTCATTTTACAGATGGGGAAACTGAGGCCTAGAGAAGTTATATGACTTGCCAAAAGTCATACAGGTAGTAAATGGCAGAGCCAGGATTCACACACAGTATTTTGACCCCAAATTTAACAGTACTCTTTCCACAATGCCAAGATGTGTCCATAGGACAGTCCTCTTCACTGCTGTAGAACTCTCCTGGCCAGGAACTCCCTGCATAGAAATCTGGTCTCTACCATTTGCTGAATACTCACTCAGCTCCACTGGGCCCTTATGGAAAACATTGAAGCTTATGTTCTCTAAGCAAAGGTTCTTCTTCCTTAGAACATGAGCCCTAGAAGAGATGAGCTCTCAAACTATAAAAAGGAAGTTGCATTCTTTTTTGACAAACTCTTCTCTCCTCGAACCCACCCAGCAAGAATCACTGTTGGTTGTAATATTTGGCCCTATTTGCCCTTAGTGTGAACATGACTGGATCCCTGTGGAGACTTTGGAATGGTACTGAAAGCTCTTCCTTTAAGAGCATAAAAAGGATTTTCCCTTTCTGGATTGGGAGGTAGGGTATGAGGAAGGATTCTAGCTGGGAGGAAGAGATACTTTTGAGGAAATGAATGATGTATGTTTAAGACAGCCTGTGGTGTCAGTGACATGACAAGACTGCCCTAGACTCAAACAAAAGGGGGGCAAGTTGGTGGGGGGTGGGGAAAATAGGCTGAGGCCTGATGAGGACGAACACATTACCATGGCAACACTGCTTCCCTGTCTCTTTGGGTGGGCCCAGGGCAGACAGATTTTTCTGGCTTTCTTGTTGGGGGAAGGGGGGCAGATGGAAGAGAATAGTGATAGCCTGACTCTACCAGGTTCATAAACCTCTGGGGAATGCACAGGTTGCCCAAATAAGCAGGGCAGCAGAGATCCTCTTAGACAATGTTAGCAGCATTGGGCCCTTGCTAGAGAATGGGACAGGATTAAGCAGTTTACCTACTTTTTTGGTGGTGGTGGTGGGGTATGTGGGAAGGACACACCATACTGAATATCTTGTTAAGCAATGGGTAGCTTAGAGTATGATAGAATTTAGAGCTTGAAGGGACCTTTAGGGATCATATATAAAATGAAAATAATTAGTGTTTTGGCCAGCTTATCTCTTAGGATTGTGTTAAATTTAAAATAGATAATGATTAGTGAAGTGCTTCACTATATATTATACACATGCAAGGTGTGATTATCTAGTCTAACATCCTATTTTAAAGATGAGGAAACAAGCCCAGAGAGAATAAATAATTTGTTCAAAGTCAAGATAATAACAAAGCAAGGATTGATGCTCAGGTAACATCTCTATCTTCTCACCTAAACAAATTGTTCTTTTAAATGATAGAAAGAGTAGAACTAGATTGGAACAAGCAAAGAGATGGATGACTACTAGTGAAAACTGGCTTGAGGACAGCATAGGCATGGCCTTTCAGGAGAGAGCAGTACCTTTTCAGTGAGATTTACTTCAATCTGATATTAGTTTGAGGATGGGGTGGGTGGTTGGGGAGGAGATAGTCCTAGATTATTATATTTCCTTGGGAGCAGGATCTCCTACTGAGGATACATCCTACTAAGGAAAACTGAATTTCTGAATTGGGGTAAGGGGAAGTGAGTTTCTTTGGCCCTCTTCTTTACTGTTATTGGATGGGTTAAGCAAGACCAAGATGAGAGTCAGCTTTTGTTTTTCTGCCTTTTCCTAGACCAGGGTGAAAGGAAGCCTGAATATACTGAGAACTGCTTACTTTTCTTCCATAGACAGTAGAAAGTAAAATATTCCCTTCTACTGGAACCCTTGGGTGGATGGGTTGGGAGTGGGGGGTAGCATCTGACTGGGCAGAAACTAAGACTATCAGAAATATGTTTCTCTAACCCTAATGCAAAAGTTCTTTTTCTTTCAGATTGCATCCTTACTAGTTAGGGAACCTTCCCTGACTTCTCTGCCTTCCCCTCAGGCTTCCCATTCAGCCTCTTCCTTTTTCTGGGCCTCTCTTGCATCAGCATGACTGATACTACTTGAGGCCAGACTGTGATGTCTGTGGAAGTGGTGGAGTCACAAACAGGGCAAGGAGGAAAGATGAACCTTCTCTGTTCTCTGTGTTATTCCACTGGATAGAAAATCCTATCCTAAAGCTCTCTCTTCTGTGTACTCCACCAGGAAGGGAGAAAGCTGATGAGTTCAGTAATAGTGTGTGTGAAAAATAATGCCAAGACTAGGTGGTAGGGTGTGTTCGAAGGATAATATCAAGGGGTGGTAGGAAGAAATAGATTCTTGAGGTCTCCTTACTTGCCCCTGAAATAACCTTTGTTTACCTAAAGCCTTTGGAGCCAGGTGACTCATCTCTCAATGCTATTGAGTCATCTTTAGCATCCCTAGATTGTTGGAAAAGAGGTTTAGTTTTTGAAGGGGATAATTACTTTTCTCTTTATTCTTCCTCTGCTCAAAACTTTCTGCCCTCTTTAAGTTTTCTGCAGATTCATATTTAAGCTTTACCAGAAGTCTTCTGTAAAACCAGAACCAAGTGGGGGCCTTTTATGTAGAACTGCCTTTGAGAGAAGGGGACACATGGTAAAGGGAGGAGAGGACACTTGGTTGAGATTGAGGGCTGCCCTGTCATTTAATCTATCAAGGCTTGGGCTAGGCCTGGGGCCTTGGTGACTCAGGTAGATAAAGGGTGGAGAGTTTCGAGGGAGCTGTGAGTCATGGGGGTGAGCTCCACCACTGAGAGCTGGGCAGCTTCTCCAGTTTCCTCCTGCTTTGATGTTGGTATGCGTCCACTTCCTCCCTTCCCCAACTGCTCTATACTATCTAGGTATATTCCTCAGGGCCTATGACCAAAATTTCTGGTGCAAGTTAGGAAATTATTGCTGAGTCTGAGCATTTTAATCTTGTAAGGGGGTCTTTTTATTCTCCTTCCCCCTTCCCTCCTACTCTTTGTCCTTCCCATCCTTCTCTTCCAATTCTGGACTGGTTTGGACCCAAATACAAAGATGTCTCTTACAGTGATTGTTGGAGGTGTGATGGACATAGAAATGGGGTCCACTCTGAGTGACTTTTTTTTATTTGGAGGTCAGAAATTCACCTCCAGTTGGTCAGTGTAATCTAAAGGAGTGCTGTGAGGTCAGTCACCCACAGGCTCCAGAGCATTATGCTGAGAAGGACAGATCAGAAGATGAGGGGGTCGGAGAGGGCTCTGCCTAAGGAAAGAATCAGCCTTCTTTTTTATCCAGACTTAAGATTTCTTAAGTGTGAGGTGCTTCAGGTGAGGGAACTCCCCCTATCAATGCAAATTAACAAGTGTTTTGCGATTTAGTTGTAGAGAATTTCTGGAGGCACTTAAGAGTTTAAATAATTTTCTCAGTAGGCCAGTAGAGAAAGATACCAGATTTAAACCCAGATTCCCCTCCCTAGGAGCTGTTTAATTCTCTTCGAAAAATCAGGGACCTCCATTCTCTTCTGGGTGGCCATAAATTGGATTTGAGGACTCCTAGATCCAGGGAACCTAGGGCTTCTGTGTCCTCAATGCTGTCTTATCCTAAAAGGGTAAAAGGGTGGGTAGGAGAGAAGCACTCAACTGGGAACCCATGGCGGGTGAGGAGTTAATATAGGAGGCGGGGTTGGTCCGAGTAGGCTGGCCGCTACTGACCAATGGACGAGTGACTGGAGGAGAGGGTGTGCTTGACGAAGTGGTTGCAACGGAGGTCGGGGGGAGGCCGGCCCCCCACGGACCAATGAACGTGGACGTGGCCTGGTAAAGGGGTGTGGTCGGGACGAGGGGGCGTGACCGATGCAGTGGACGGGCCCTGGGCCTGGGGGTGCTGGGCGGGGCGGTCCCATCAGCTGGTAGGAAATGGCCTGTGAGTCAGAGGGGCCGCGGAGCCGGCGGCACGGAGCCGGGTCGGCCCCGGGGTGGGACTGGGGCTGGGAGGGGCACAGCAGCTGGGGGGCCGCGAGAGCTGGGGCCAGTGCCGGGGACCGAGCCCGCTAGCGCCGTACCTCTTCACAGACTGAGCCCGATCCACCCTTTGTCTGGGTTGGGGGCCAGCAGAGGGGAGGGGTACCCAGGAGGAGGAGCAACAACAGCAGCCGAGGTTCAGACAGTTTGGGAACAGGGTGAGTTGCAAGATGCGTTTCAGGGGTCCATCTGGGAGAACTACTCTGAAAAGGGATAACGGGGTGGAGGGGAGGGTGTCTAAGAGACCAATGGTGGGTAGAACCTGCCGAGATCAAGTCTAAGGAGCCCGAAGAATCAGAAGGCCTAATGGAAGGTTGGAAGATATATCCTGAAGAGGCTGAAGGATAACCAGAGAGGTTGAAATGGGAGGAAGTTAGGATTGTAAATCAATTCTGGGGGCTTGGATTGGGAACTTGAACGGGCTGAGGAGAAAAGTGGCATGGGGGTTTGATCTGGGGGAAACACTGGGGTGTGGGGACAATAACAGAAGATTGGGGACCTAGGAAACTTGGGGTTTGGGGAAATGAAGTAGGGGAATTAGAAGTTCAGACCGGGGACTCCGGAATGTTGGTGGAAGGTTGTATTCTAGATAAAGGGGAAGGAGATTCAAGAGCAAGAAGGAAGGTGTAAAGTGGGACAAGCCCCTCTAGCAAGAAAGGAGGAGAAATCCTGGGGAAAAAGACTAGGAGCTCTCTTTGAATATGTGCTGCCCCTGACTGATCAGGTAGCAGAGCCATTCTCCATATTCTCGCCTCTCCTCTCCCCTCCCCCACCCCTTCTTTGCTGACTTGGTCAAGAGCAGAAGTGGGCTGGTTTAATGTTTATGGGGAGGGGAAGAGAGGGAAGGAAGGAAGAGGCTGGGACTAGGCTCCTGCTCTGCCCTCCCCCAATACTTCTCACTTTGGCCCCAGCAGGTGTCTGAAAGTGCTGTTTCCATGGTGTTCTGGGACTTGTAGTCCTCTTTGGTGACATGCTCATGGCATGCTGGGAGCTGCAGTCCTTGCAGTCCACAGACTGGCACAGCTGTTAGACACCAGCTGGTATTTCTGGGCTCCCACCTCCTGCATAGAGGGTGAGGTCCATGCCTCTACACTGAATCCCATCCTCCCTCCCCCACATACAGAGGAACCCCTCCCAAGCCTTATGAGTCAGCTTAGAGTCCTGGTCTACATCCAGACTGGCTCTATGTGTAGAGAAGCAGGAACCTCTTGTTAAGGGGTCTGGTACTCCAAGGAGCACTGAGGTAATTAATGATCAGGTGCCAAGAATGCTGGGGTCACCTGGGGTACCATTTCATCACCTGGCTTCCCCAGGAGGAAGGCTCTGAATCCCCAGAAGGTCAGAAGCTGCCAGTGGGTGTTGTGACCTGAAATAATTACTGCTGGGGAGAAGACTGAGGACATTCTCCTCAGGGCATATGTTAGCTGGGTGGAGAGGAATTCAGAGCAACAAACTCTTAGCATCTTTGTGAAGAAGTGTGTTAGGGTTGGAGAGGGGAGGGCAGAGTAGAGAGAAAACGAAGTTTATTTTGGAGACTCCCTTATCCCCCAGAAATGTAAAATCCTGAATTTTGCTAAGTAGAGAAACATCAGATTCTAACAGTGAAGGAATTCTTATTGAAACTACCCATAATTCAAAGTCCAGCACAATTTCCACCTATTCCATGAACACTCTGACCTTAGTCCATGTCGATTTGTCTTCCTTCTGTACACTTCCTTTCACCAGTGCCTTCAAGGGACTGTTTTAAGTCCCCCTGAGCTGGATTCTGGGTCTTTTCAGCCATCCAAATGGATCCCTGCTTCAAGGGATAAGATTTGGAAAGGTAGAGGAGGAGGTAGGGCATCACGTGTAGAAGAAAAAGTTATTTTGTGTAGATAGGCTAAATTCCAGCAGAGCGCTCCGTTTTAGGAACAAAATGGAGTTGGTAGGCAGTTTTGCCAGATCTGAAGGGAAATAGTCCCTAATCCTGATGCCCATTCCCAGAAACTCCTTAAACAATTCCCTCCAAATAGGTTCTTGAGTGAACGATTTATTTTTTTGGGGGGTAGGGTTGAGGTTGGGTGTGGGTCTAGTACATGTGGGACAAATTAGTGAGTGTGAAATTGCGTTTAATATGTGGATTGTTTCCTAGAGATTAAACACAATTGTCCTGGGATATAAGGAACCCACCTTCAGAGTTGAAGTTGTGTGTTAGGAGTGTTTTGGGGTGGGGTGGAAGCCTTCCCCTCAGAAGTGAGGGGGTGGGGCTTAGGTATCTACAGCTGCCGTCCAGCAGGGCTGCCCTCTCCTGGGTCTGCCTTATCTCTGGTTTACAGTGCCCTGGGAGGAGGGGCAGGCCTTGGGAAGCACTCCTTCCTAGCTCCCTCCCCTTCCTTCCCCCCCCCCAACTTTTCTTTTTGGGAACTGAGCCTCCTGTTAAAGAACTAGGCAGCCTGGGAGCCTATTGGAGACAACCCGCCTGCCAGAGCACAGGCCTAGAGAGCCAGGGAACCAAGTGAAGTCAGTGGGGGAAGTGAAGGGTAGGGTCTAACTGGGAGGAGCCCCGGGCCCGGCTGGGGCTGAGGGGAGGGGGGAGGGGTGGGGGTGGGGCTAGAAAGGAAGAAAACTGGCTGGAGATTTGCAACTTGGGAAGTGGGGGGCGGAGTGGTGGAGACAATCGACCTCTCTATGGCCTTGGGGCTCTAGGTATGGAGTTTGTTTCTGGAGGCTGACGAGAGGAACCAGGCTAGGGACAGTGTTGTTTCTGTTTGTCCAGTATGTCTTTGTGTGGTGGAGAACTTGGCAGGGGTGTAGAGAAACTGAGGTGCAGTCACCACTAGAACTGGGCATAGAATCTTCAAGCTGGAACGGATCTTAAGACATCATCTAGGCTAGTTCTACTTGTCAGAATTTCTTTATCTGTTCATATTCAATCTCTGCTTTAAATGAAATCACTGTCCCAGTTAGGGAGGCTGTTTCAGTGTTGGACAGCCCTAGTTAGGAAGTTATTTCTACTGAGCCTAAATCAGCCTTCTTGAAATTTCCACCTACTGATAATAGTTTGGCCTTTAAAATTATGACCAAATAAATCTAATTCCTATTTCACATGGACAGTCCCTTATCTATTTAAAGGCAGTTATCATATCCTTCTCAATGCTGTCTTCAATAACTTAAAAGAAATCCTATTTAGGGGCAGTCACTGGGGAGTTCCTTACTTCTCCCGGGAGGGGAGGTTGGGTTACAGAGAGCATGGCCTTGTGGCCCTGACTTGAATCCTGACTGATCTCTTTGCTTTTCTCTTTAGAGTCCCATTTGAGCCAAGGAGCTGCCCGGGATGGTGGCAGTGACCGTGCCAGTGAAGTGGGCATGGACCAGACTACCAGCTAGTGAAGAACAATTGGAAAGGGGGATTAGAGAGCCAGGCAAGGGCCCCCCTGCAGCGTGGTGAGTGGTGGGTCTCAGAAGGATGGATAGACACTCAAATTAAGCTATTTTTCTCCTCCAGGAGAGGGATTTGATTTCTTCCTCACTCTGAAAATCCTCCTGGGTCAAGACCAATTCCCTGTTTACTGATTATCTACCATGTATGAAGAGGAATCTTCAGAGCCTTTTGCTAAGTGTGGAATTGACTGTGTACAGAAAAGGCATAGTGTTTACCCTCAAGGAATTTCCAGTCCAAATGGAGAGATGGACTTAGGCAGAAAGAAACCAGCAAACTGTACAAAACCATCTGCATCCAAGTCCTTATTAGTGCAAATGGCGATTCTTTTTTCTCCATCTCCCCTCCCCTAAGTAGTTCACACTGTATATTTCCACCAAACTAGAAACAGTTATGTATTATAACTTCCAATAAGTTTGGATTCAAATACACAGAATCATTCTAGGGAGGGAATATTAACTGGGACCTGGCTGTGTTATGTATGATGTTCTCAATGACTGAAATAGATAAGAGTAATGGCAGTAATAGGAAAAGTGGGATTAATGAAGCTTCCTGGTGGTAGTGAATTTCAAGTTAAATTTGAAGACATATAATGTACTTAGATGAGTAGAAAAGGCATTTTAGATCAGGAGACTACCATATGAAAAGGCACAAGGTGGAATAAAAAGATGTCATTACTGGCTTTGAATGGCTGGAGGAGAGTATTGTGAGGGATTTCTACATCCTCTGCATTTCTTACTCTATGCAAGGTATAAGAGCGATGCAGGAGGAATGAAAGATGTAGCCTATAAAACACTTTCAGGGTTCTTCATGGCTTTCTAACAGTCTAAAATCCTTTTATTGGTGTTCTAGGCCCATGTTTTCCATTATTTCTTTTTATATACAAGCCCTCCAGTAAAACTCAAATTATTCTTGTTCTCACTGCCTTTGGTTACACTATCCTCTCTGATTATAATGCATTGTATCTCCTCCTCCCCCCACCCCCACTCCATTAAAGGATTAAGGGTGGTGGTGTAAGGGGAATGGAAAATCGAGGAAAGCATCATGGAGGAGCTGATAACCTAAATTGGACTTTAATGGAGTTAGTTAACAGTGGGGAAAAAAATCTAAAACTGGATGAAACAACTGAGACCAAGTATAGAAGAATCTATAGGCAAAGATTCAATGGGAAATGTGGCACAAACTGTATGCTGAATGGCTAAGGGAAGTACATTATAGAATACTGTAAATTTTGGAAGGTTTTGTAGATATGATTAATATTGTTCTCATCTTGAAGAAGTCAGAATTGGGTAGGTAGAGAAGAGGATAAGGAGTTTTCTGCCTAGGTGGAAAGGCAGTTGGGTGGAATAATGAAAGATAGAGCAATGAGTTTAGAGTCAGGAAGACTTGAGTTTGTTTTGCTTTAAACACCAGCTTTTGTGGCCTCAGAGAAATCAACTTCTCTGCACCTCTGTAAAACAAAGCTTGGACTCCATGTCCCTTCCAGCTTTAAATCTCTGGTCTTATGGTGCTGTAAAATGAAAATGGGTATTGAGGGCTAGGGAGCAGAAAGGAAAGCTGTAAATAGATTGTTTCTGCTTGATTGGAATGTATTTGTTGGGGAGAGATAAAGTTGGATAGAGATAGAGAAGGAAAGCCAATCAGTAGAGGGAATTTGATATTGGAGGCTTTAGGGAACCATCATAGGTTCTTGAGCTTGGAGTGATGCGAGAGAGTTTTGAGAAGGGTTGTCAGATAGCAGTGTGGAGTGAGGGGAAACTAGAGGCAGGGAAACTTGATAAGGGGAGATTGCATCAATAAATTAAGATAGATTGTAGGTTGGTAGCCCTGGGAATATTGAGGAAAGGTCAGATTTGAGGAAGGAAAGAAGAGTGGTGCCAGTTTAGACAGTGCCAGGTTAAAGAATGATAGATTTCTTGCCTCAGTTTTGGGAAGAGGGTGTTGCCATGGAAAGAAATGGAAAAGATGATTAAGGATGAGAAATTCAGGCTAAAGATTAGTTTTATTTTATGTCTGTTCAGCTTGGAAAGATCTTTTGGGCAGCTAGGTATGTAGGCCTAAAGTCCCAAGTGAAAGACCAGAGGTGTGGATGTGGATTTGAAAGTCATAGGTGTGATCTTACTCACCTTCTGCTTCCAGTGATTGGGGGCAATTCAAGAAGCAAGTCTAGGACATTCGATAGGAAACTTAACTTCCCTTCCTTTTCTTCTTACTTTCCAGATGTGCCCAGGACCCCCAGCCCAGGCCCAAAGCAAAGGCCTCCTGGGGGAACTGCTTTGACTTGAGGGGAACTCCATGCGCCACGTGCAGGTGGAACCAACGCCATCCCCTGAACCTGGCCCCTCACAGCCCCCAGGTGGGCAGGGGGGCCCGAGGGGTGGGCTGCTCATGGGCTTCAGCCAAGCAGGAGGGACTGTGTCCCAGGGAGTCTACGAGGTGTCTGTCTTCTCCCCTTTGGCCAGCCCTCCTGAACCCCGTAGGGCCCTGAAGCGGCCAGGACCCCCTACTGAAGGTGTCCGTGAGGCAAAGCGAGGTCCAGGAATAGCTGGTCGGGAAGGACTGCTTCTTGAAGAGCTAGCCACAGTAGGGCCATCGGATGCTGGGCTCAGCCTGGGGCTTGGAGGGGCAGGCCAACACTTCTCACATCGTGGCCTCCAGGTTGTGGAACATCGGGACAGTCCAACTCCATCTAGGACTACCGGGGCCTGGATTTTCCCTGGGCCTCTACCACATGCTTCCTATAGCACTTTGCACAGCAGAGACTGGGGCCCCCCAGAGCCCGGGGGGAGGAGGGGCCTGGGTGAAGTCCTTGGGCCAGGGTCGCCTTGTGGCCAGCTGCACATACTTGATGCTGATTTGCACAGTCTTGCACAGAAAGGGGAAGAGGACCCAGGACCCGAGATGGGCAATGGGAGCAGTCCCTGGCCTGGAGAACCCCCTGGTACTGCCAATGGACATAGTCCTGAGCATACTCCCCCAGGCCCAGTCCCCCCAGGGCCCTGTCCTGCCAAGCGGAGGTTGCTCCCAGCTGGAGAGGCCCCTGATGCCAACTCTGGAGATGAGGGACCAGCCCCCCGAAGGCACAGGGCAGCTCCTTCTGGCCCCCTCCCCGCTGCCCGAAGTACTGATGCCAAAGCTGCGCCGTTCTGGAACCACCTGCTGCCCGTACCCAGGGAGCCCATGCAGGTGAGCCCTGGGCTGGAAAGGAAGCCTGCAGCTGCAAGTCTGCTGTCCAGGGTCCTATAGCTGTCCTCTGTCTGTCTGGTCAGAGTGCAGCTCTAGTCCAATCCATCTCTCTCTATGAAAACAAGCAAGCCATTATATATAACCAAGGGGGACTTTCCTCCAGAGCTGGGGTCCTCTGAGCAGATTTTGTGGATGCCCACATGCCCTCTGTAGATAGTCTAAGTAGTCCCATTTCATCTCCACATTTTAACTTAACCTTGGCTCTTTCCTCCCCTTCTAATGTCCCTGCTCTCTGGGGGCCCTGAATGGAAATTTTTGCCCTTTGAGCTCCACCTTTTTCCCCCACGCCATGGTTCGGCTCCTCTCTTACCAGTCTCGGCCCTCTCTTCTCCCCATCCTTTGCAGGGACTGGCAGACTGCAGTCCTACAGGACGAAGGCTGAAAGGTGCCCGACGACTAAAACTGTAAGTGACCTCATTTTGTACATCATCTCTAGGTCAGCCTGGCACAAGTTTGTTGCTTTTCTTTCTACAGATAGGTATTTAGTCCCATAAGCCCCAGGGGGTGGGGGGAGATGGGATGGGCACTCCAGGGGTAGAGAAATGGTGGTAGGGAGGGAAGCTGGGGGGGAGGAGACTACTGAGTAGCCTCTTGCTCTTCTCCCTATTAAGGAGCTCCCTGCGAAGCTTCCGGAAGGGACCAGGCCTGCTGATCTCTCCCAGTGCCCCCCCTGTTCCTACCCTTGCTGTCAGCCACACCCTGCTAGGCAATTTTGAGGTACTGACTTCCTTGGGTCCTGGAAAGGTGGGGAGGGTGAGAGAGAGGGATTAATAAAGGGAGAAATTTCCACACAGAGAGGGCCCTAGGGAAATCATTTTAAAGATATGTTGGAAAGGGTCAATTTCTCTCCTCTAATATCCTGTCCCTGAGGCAGCTAGATGGCCCAGTGGATAAAGCAGCAATCCTTAAGTCAAAAGGACCCAAGGAGTTCAAATGTGGCCTTGGAAACTAAACAGTAGCTGTGTGACCCTAGGCGAGCCACTGTCTCACCAAGAAACCCCCACAAAAACCATTGCCCTTATTTACATCTAGGAGTCATTGCTTCGAGGTCGATTTGTACCATCTGGCCACATTGAGGGCTTCACTGCTGAGATTGGGGCCAGTGGTTCCTACTGTCCCCAGCATGTCACCCTGCCTGTTGCTGTCACCTTCTTCGATGTCTCTGAGCATAGTGCCCCTGCCCCCTTCCTGGTAAGGACTGCTTGACCCTGTTTTACAACCTCTGGAAAATTATGGGAGAGGTGGGCATAAGGGAGTGGGGAAGGGGAGGAGGAGCAGGAGAGGAGTGGCAGGAAATTCATCAGCGTTTGCCAAATTTTCCTCTCCTTCCCCTCTTGGAACTCTGGTGAACAGGTCTGGGGTCAAAAGCTTTGGTGACTGGAAATTCCTGGCTTTTTTTTTTTTTTTTTTTTTTTTTTTTTAAGATCGGAGGGGATTCTAGGACTAAGAGGTTGGGGGGCTCTGAGATGGAAGGGGGCGGGGACTCTGGGCTCCTGGGGACTTTGGTTCTTAGCTGATGGTTCCATGGCTCCTCTGGAATCCCCAGGGCGTCGTGGACCTGAATCCTCTGGGGAGGAAGGGCTATAGCGTTCCCAAGGCGGGCACCGTTCAAGTGGTGAGTCTGCCCCATGGGGAGAAAATGGGTGGCAGCAAGCCCTTCCCAACCCCCCAGTATGGAGTTTAGGGTGGGAGGGCATAGTGGGATGGCCCCTAGGATTTTTCTTGACCCTTTTCCCCCTCCCCCCAGACCTTATTTAACCCTAACCAGACGGTGGTGAAGATGTTCCTTGTGACCTTTGACTTTTCGGACATGCCTGCTGCCCATGTGACCTTCCTTCGCCACCGACTCTTCCTGGTGCCTGTGGGTGAGGAGGGCAATGTGAGCCCCACTCGCCGTCTCCTCTGCTACCTGCTGCACCTCAGGTACGGGGTCAAGGATATGTTGGGAAAAACACAGGTCTTTCTTAGATACAGTCTCCCTTTATACCTCCAGTCTCTTTCCCTTTTGCTCATCAGTATCTTTCTAATCCAGTGGCCTTCTCTCACCCCAGACCTCACTTTGGCTCCCAATCCTTTGTACCCATAACAGATTCCGGAGTTCTCGCTCTGGCCGGCTGTATCTGCATGGGGATATCCGCCTCCTCTTCTCCCGCCGGAGCCTGGAACTAGACACGGGGCTCCCCTATGAGCTGCAGGCTTTGACAGAGGCCCCTCAAAATCCTCGTTATTCACCTTTGCCCTGACTGCCCTGATGATTTCAGGCCTTTCCAAGGACACTAGCCTACTCCATCTTGGACACGCTGGGCCTGAGGAGAGAGGCAGGTCCTCCAGGCCTGAATTAAAGGGACAGCTAAACTCAAGGCTGAAGTATTGACCATTTGGTGTTTGAAACTCCTGTCCTCCATCTTCCAGCTAATTAATGCCCTGCTCCAGGTTCACACACACTCTATCCCCTCCCTTTTGGCTTCCCAGCCACTACCCTAGATGGTGAAGAAGAGAAATTTACCTGATGTCTGGAGTTGTAGGGAGTGGGGCCTTCTCCATTTTTTGTAGACTATGGGAACACAGGCCTATTACTCTTCCCTTAGCTCTCCCTTCCCATCCTGGGCAGGGGCCACCTCTTGATTTATTTATTGTTAATTTATAATTTATTCAGTTGGGATGCCTTTGTTGACCTCCAAAACCTGACAATTGACATTGCTCCACCCATCTCAGATACTGCCCTAACCTCCTGGTTTGAGCAGACTGATCTCTGTTAAGGGGAAAAGAGCTGCCCTTTCTTGGTTAGGGACAATGAGGCTAGAAGGAAGAGGAGAGTAGAGCAGAATGGTGTGGGGGTGGCCTTACTCTATGTGCCTGAGGGCCAGAGTAGAGGTGTTATCCTGAAGAGACTGGGTCAGTAGCCAAAGACCTAGTTTCCCTATTTCCTGTCTCCCTTCCCTAGCCCTATGATGCCTGCCAGAAACCAAACGTGTGTGTGTGTGTGTGTGTGTGTGTGTGTGAGAGAGAGAGAGAGAGAGAGAGAGACACGGAGAGACAGAGATAATGAGGGTTAAGGTGGGCTCTACACTCCATTGTATTCCTCTCCCCTAGCATCTGCCTCTTCTACCCTTCTGGGTCCTGAGTGAAGTGTGTGTGTTTGTGTGTGGTTGGGGGGAGTTGGAGCAGAAGAGGTGTGGCTAGGGGAGCAGAGTCAGG